>CM070435.1:419286-501786 GCA_036324595.1 Champsocephalus gunnari | reverse complement strand
GTGCCCTTCCCCAGTCTGGATCCCAGTGCCCTTCCCCAGTCTGGATCCCAGTGCCCTTCCTCAGTCTGGATCCCAGTGCCCTTCCCCATTCTGGATCCCAGTGCCCTTCCCCAGTCTGGATCCCAGTGCCCTTCCCCAGTCTGGATCCCAGTGCCCTTCCCCAGTCTGGATCCCAGTGCCCTTCCCCAGTCTGGATTTTTTTCAGAGGGCCTTCAGCAGGCCTTCAGGGCCTTCAGAGGGCCTTCAGCGGGCCTTCAGAGGGCCTTCAGCGGGCCTTCAGAGGGCCTTCAGAGGGCCTTCAGAGGGCCTTCAGCTGGCCTTCAGCTGGCCTTCAGAGGGCCTTCAGCGGGCCTTCAGAGGGCCTTCAGAGGGCCTTCAGAGGGCCTTCAGCTGGCCTTCAGAGGGCCTTCAGCGGGCCTTCAGAGGGCCTTCAGCGGGCCTTCAGAGGGCCTTCAGAGGGCCTTCAGCTGGCCTTCAGCGGGCCTTCAGAGGGCCTTCAGCGGGCCTTCAGAGGGCCTTCAGCTGGCCTTCAGCGGGCCTTCAGAGGGCCTTCAGCTGGCCTTCAGCGGGCCTTCAGCGGGCCTTCAGAGGGCCTTCAGAGGGCCTTCAGAGGGCCTTCAGAGGGCCTTCAGCTGGCCTTCAGAGGGCCTTCAGAGGGCCTTCAGCTGGCCTTCAGAGGGCCTTCAGCTGGCCTTCAGAGGGCCTTCAGCTGGCCTTCAGAGGGCCTTCAGAGGGCCTTCAGGGCCTTCAGAGGGCCTTCAGAGGGCCTTCAGAGGGCCTTCAGCTGGCCTTCAGAGGGCCTTCAGCGGGCCTTCAGCGGGCCTTCAGCTGGCCTTCAGGGCCTTCAGAGGGCCTTCAGCTGGCCTTCAGAGGGCCTTCAGCGGGCCTTCAGGGCCTTCAGAGGGCCTTCAGCGGGCCTTCAGAGGGCCTTCAGCTGGCCTTCAGCGGGCCTTCAGCGGGCCTTCAGCTGGCCTTCAGAGGGCCTTCAGAGGGCCTTCAGCTGGCCTTCAGCGGGCCTTCAGAGGGCCTTCAGAGGGCCTTCAGAGGGCCTTCAGCTGGCCTTCAGCGGGCCTTCAGCGGGCCTTCAGCTGGCCTTCAGAGGGCCTTCAGAGGGCCTTCAGAGGGCCTTCAGCGGGCCTTCAGAGGGCCTTCAGCTGGCCTTCAGCGGGCCTTCAGCGGGCCTTCAGCTGGCCTTCAGAGGGCCTTCAGCGGGCCTTCAGAGGGCCTTCAGCTGGCCTTCAGCGGGCCTTCAGCGGGCCTTCAGCTCGCCTTCAGAGGGCCTTCAGCGGGCCTTCAGAGGGCCTTCAGAGGGCCTTCAGCGGGCCTTCAGAGGGCCTTCAGCGGGCCTTCAGCGGGCCTTCAGCGGGCCTTCAGAGGGCCTTCAGCGGGCCTTCAGAGGGCCTTCAGCGGGCCTTCAGGGCCTTCAGAGGGCCTTCAGAGGGCCTTCAGCGGGCCTTCAGAGGGCCTTCAGCTGGCCTTCAGCTGGCCTTCAGAGGGCCTTCAGGGCCTTCAGAGGGCCTTCAGCGGGCCTTCAGAGGGCTTTCAGAGGGCCTTCAGAGGGCCTTCAGCGGGCCTTCAGAGGGCCTTCAGCTGGCCTTCAGCGGGCCTTCAGCGGGCCTTCAGCTGGCCTTCAGAGGGCCTTCAGAGGACCTTCAGCGGGCCTTCAGCGGGCCTTCAGAGGGCCTTCAGCGGGCCTTCAGAGGGCCTTCAGAGGGCCTTCAGCGGGCCTTCAGAGGACCTTCAGCGGGCCTTCAGAGGGCCTTCAGAGGGCCTTCAGCGGGCCTTCAGCTGGCCTTCAGAGGGCCTTCAGAGGGCCTTCAGAGGGCCTTCAGAGGGCCTTCAGCGGGCCTTCAGAGGGCCTTCAGAGGGCCTTCAGAGGGCCTTCAGAGGGCCTTCAGAGGGCCTTCAGCGGGCCTTCAGCGGGCCTTCAGAGGGCCTTCAGAGGGCCTTCAGAGGGCCTTCAGCGGGCCTTCAGCTGGCCTTCAGAGGGCCTTCAGCGGGCCTTCAGAGAGCCTTCAGCGGGCCTTCAGAGGGCCTTCAGCTGGCCTTCAGAGGGCCTTCAGAGGGCCTTCAGAGGGCCTTCAGAGGGCCTTCAGAGGGCCTTCAGCTGGCCTTCAGAGGGCCTTCAGAGGGCCTTCAGAGGGCCTTCAGCGGGCCTTCAGCTGGCCTTCAGCTGGCCTTCAGAGGGCCTTCAGCTGGCCTTCAGAGGGCCTTCAGAGGGCCTTCAGAGGGCCTTCAGAGGGCCTTCAGAGGGCCTTCAGCGGGCCTTCAGAGGGCCTTCAGCTGGCCTTCAGAGGGCCTTCAGCTGGCCTTCAGCGGGCCTTCAGCGGGCCTTCAGCTGGCCTTCAGAGGGCCTTCAGAGGGCCTTCAGAGGGCCTTCAGCGGGCCTTCAGAGGGCCTTCAGCTGGCCTTCAGCGGGCCTTCAGCGGGCCTTCAGCTGGCCTTCAGCTGGCCTTCAGCTGGCCTTCAGAGGGCCTTCAGCTGGCCTTCAGAGGGCCTTCAGAGGGCCTTCAGAGGGCCTTCAGAGGGCCTTCAGCGGGCCTTCAGCGGGCCTTCAGAGGGCCTTCAGAGGGCCTTCAGCTGGCCTTCAGAGGGCCTTCAGCTGGCCTTCAGAGGGCCTTCAGAGGGCCTTCAGAGGGCCTTCAGCTGGCCTTCAGAGGGCCTTCAGAGGGCCTTCAGCGGGCCTTCAGAGGGCCTTCAGCTGGCCTTCAGAGGGCCTTCAGAGGGCCTTCAGAGGGCCTTCAGAGGGCCTTCAGCTGGCCTTCAGAGGGCCTTCAGAGGGCCTTCAGCGGGCCTTCAGAGGGCCTTCAGCTGGCCTTCAGAGGGCCTTCAGAGGGCCTTCAGCGGGCCACGGTACACTCTGCATTGTGGTTGTATGTTACTGCTGCCTATGTTATGGAACCGCTTCATCGGGTCCTTCCAGGCGTGCCTGCAGACGGCCTGGCTTCACGCGCCTCCCTCCACCGTGCACCGTCAGCATCGCCATCCTACTGGAAGGGAAACGTGATGGACGCCACCAGTTCTCTCCCGGGGCCATGCGCCTCCTGTTGGACTCGTCTCCACACCACATTTCAATACCCTCAACATTGAAGACACACTGAATTCATTAAAGGGTGCTGCTCTCCCCAGAAGTCCCTCAAACCAAACTCAACCCCTCAGAGACGCCCTGATGCCGCGAGTCCTCGCCTGTCGAGCCCATGTCGCCGTGTGACGCTGCGTTTAGAACTCGTTACAATTGAATTCCTGATATCAAACATACAATTTGAACTAGTTCAAATTGTATGTTTGATATCAGGAGTTGGTATTTGTTCTAGCTCAATGTAATTGTAACGAGGCGCAGATCCGTGCCGTGGAGTCGCTGCAGGCGGTGCAGAGTCGGGAACAAACTGGCGGTTAGGCGGCCCGCTGCCTGGGTCCGGTTGTTCCAAAAGGGCCTCTTGAATGGAGTTACTAATCTCCCAGGTGATGGCTCCCACAACACAACTCAGGGGAGTATTGAGTCGACAGAGGGTACTGGACTCACAGATGAGAGCGATCTGGACAGAGCATCGGGCTTGGTGTTCTTGGAACCAGGGCGATGGGTCCAAACCAGAAGTGGCTGCTCGCTGCCCTCGAGCCAGTGTCTCCACTCCTCCAAAGCCATCTTCACTGCCAGCAGGTCCTCGATGCCCACATCATAGTTGCTCTCCGCAGGGGAGAGACGGCGAGAGAAAAGGCACACGGTGAAGCCTGTTGTTGGCCCTGCTGTCTGAGACGGGACAGCGCCCACTCCGATGTCTGATGCGTCAACCTCAACAACACCTTGTCTGCTGGAGTCCGGCTGCATGAGGAAGGGGGCAGAAGAGAAGCCTCGTGAGCCTCCGGGGTGCAGCAGAACCTGACCCTGGTGGAAGTGAGACTGGAGAGTGGAGCTGCGATCCTGCTGAAGGCCTCAATGAACCGCGTCGTGGGGACCGGCCACTCGGAGACAGCGAGAGTCCCTCCAGGACCCGCCTCCAGCCTGCCTCGTCTGATGGTAGATCCAAGCAAGCTGACACGCTCCTGGTTACACTCGCACTGCTCAGCCTCCACGTACAGCTTGCTCTCTAGCAGTCTCTGTAGAACCTGGTGCTCCTCCGGGCTCTTGGAAAAGATCAAGATATCGTCGATGTAAACAAAAACAAACCGGTTGAGGAAATCCCGCAAAACATCATTCACCAGGGACCGGAACACTGCTGGGGCATCGGAGAGTCCGAAGGGCATCACGAGCTACTCAAAGTGGCCCAGGGGGGTGTGGAGGCGGTCTTCCACTCATCACCTCGGAGAGGCTCGACCGCAGAGGCCATCAGGGGAAGTGGGTGCTTATTCTTCACAGCGATGTTATTCAACCCACGGAAGTCAATACAGGGACGTAGTGATGTATCCTTCTTGTCCACGAAGGAAAACCCCGCACCCCGAGGGGAGGAGGACGGATTATTCCAGAAGCCAGAGAATCACCGATGTATCTTCATGGCCTCTCTCTCAGGCCGGGACGGATTACAGAGCCTGCTTGTTGGTAACTGCGCTCCAGGAAGCAAATTGACGGCGTCATATGGACGGTGAGGAGGGAGAGAGAGAGCCCTACCTTTGCAGAACTCTCCCCCAGCTTGTGGTAAACCTCAGGTACGCCAGATAAATCCACATCAGAAGAGTCACAAGGAGCAGACACCGGCTTAGCAGGACATGGAGGGACAGCTGATTGCAAACAGTCAAGGTGACACTTCTGATTCCAAGCACTTATCCTTCCTCCAGCCCAATCAATATGAGGGTTGTGAGCGCGAAGCCAAGGGTACCCATCAGATCGCCTTGATGAGACAGGGCGTGCTGGAGAGTGGAGGAGTTCATTTTATCACCAGTTCGTTCTGTCAAGCTCCGTGATCGCTTTCAGGACTGAACGCACAACGAACACGGACAGAGAAACAGGAGTCTGTAGAAAAGGTTTATTCTCTAACCAGGACAGGGGATACTAAGTGAGTAATATAGTCCAGGACAGGGGATACAAAGTGAGTAATATAGTCCAGGACAGGGGATACAAAGTGAGTAATATAGTCCAGGACAGGGGATACTAAGTGAGTAATATAGTCCAGGACAGGGGATACTAAGTGAGTAATATAGTCCAGGACAGGGGATACTAAGTGAGTAATATAGTCCAGGACAGGGGATACTAAGTGAGTAATATAGTCCAGGACAGGGGATACTAAGTGAGTAATATAGTCCAGGACAGGGGATACTAAGTGAGTAATATAGTCCAGGAAAGGGGATACTAAGTGAGTAATATAGTCCAGGACAGGGGATACTAAGTGAGTAATATAGTCCAGGACAGGGGATACTGAGTGAGTAATATAGTCCAGGACAGGGGATACTAAGTGAGTAATATAGTCCAGGACAGGGGATACTAAGTGAGTAATATAGTCCAGGACAGGGGATACTAAGTGAGTAATATAGTCCAGGACAGGGGATACTGAGTGAGTAATATAGTCCAGGACAGGGGATACTAAGTGAGTAATATAGTCCAGGACAGGGGATACTAAGTGAGTAATATAGTCCAGGACAGGGGATACTAAGTGAGTAATATGGTCCAGGACAGGGGATACTGAGTGAGTAATATAGTCCAGGACAGGGGATACTAAGTGAGTAATATAGTCCAGGACAGGGGATACTAAGTGAGTAATATAGTCCAGGACAGGGGATACAAAGTGAGTAATATAGTCCAGGACAGGGGATACTAAGTGAGTAATATAGTCCAGGACAGGGGATACTAAGTGAGTAATATAGTCCAGGACAGGGGATACTAAGTGAGTAATATGGTCCAGGACAGGGGATACTAAGTGAGTAATATAGTCCAGGACAGGGGATACTAAGTGAGTAATATAGTCCAGGACAGGGGATACTAAGTGAGTAATATAGTCCAGGACAGGGGATACTAAGTGAGTAATATAGTCCAGGACAGGGGATACTAAGTGAGTAATATAGTCCAGGACAGGGGATACTAAGTGAGTAATATAGTCCAGGACAGGGGATACTAAGTGAGTAATATAGTCCAGGACAGGGGATACTAAGTGAGTAATATAGTCCAGGACAGGGGATACTAAGTGAGTAATATAGTCCAGGACAGGGGATACTAAGTGAGTAATATAGTCCAGGACAGGGGATACTAAGTGAGTAATATAGTCCAGGACAGGGGATACTAAGTGAGTAATATAGTCCAGGACAGGGGATACTAAGTGAGTAATATAGTCCAGGACAGGGGATACTAAGTGAGTAATATAGTCCAGGACAGGGGATACTAAGTGAGTAATATAGTCCAGGACAGGGGATACAAAGTGAGTAATATAGTCCAGGACAGGGGATACAAAGTGAGTAATATAGTCCAGGACAGGGGATACTAAGTGAGTAATATAGTCCAGGACAGGGGATACTAAGTGAGTAATATAGTCCAGGACAGGGGATACTAAGTGAGTAATATAGTCCAGGACAGGGGATACTAAGTGAGTAATATAGTCCAGGACAGGGGATACTAAGTGAGTAATATAGTCCAGGACAGGGGATACTAAGTGAGTAATATAGTCCAGGACAGGGGATACTAAGTGAGTAATATAGTCCAGGACAGGGGATACTAAGTGAGTAATATAGTCCAGGACAGGGGATACTGAGTGAGTAATATAGTCCAGGACAGGGGATACTAAGTGAGTAATATAGTCCAGGACAGGGGATACTAAGTGAGTAATATAGTCCAGGAAAGGGGATACTAAGTGAGTAATATAGTCCAGGACAGGGGATACTGAGTGAGTAATATAGTCCAGGACAGGGGATACTAAGTGAGTAATATAGTCCAGGAAAGGGGATACTAAGTGAGTAATATAGTCCAGGACAGGGGATACTGAGTGAGTAATATAGTCCAGGACAGGGGATACTGAGTGAGTAATATAGTCCAGGACAGGGGATACTGAGTGAGTAATATAGTCCAGGACAGGGGATACTAAGTGAGTAATATAGTCCAGGACAGGGGATACTAAGTGAGTAATATAGTCCAGGACAGGGGATACTAAGTGAGTAATATAGTCCAGGACAGGGGATACTGAGTGAGTAATATAGTCCAGGACAGGGGATACTAAGTGAGTAATATAGTCCAGGACAGGGGATACTGAGTGAGTAATATAGTCCAGGACAGGGGATACTGAGTGAGTAATATAGTCCAGGACAGGGGATACTAAGTGAGTAATATAGTCCAGGACAGGGGATACTAAGTGAGTAATATAGTCCAGGACAGGGGATACTAAGTGAGTAATATAGTCCAGGACAGGGGATACTGAGTGAGTAATATAGTCCAGGACAGGGGATACTGAGTGAGTAATATAGTCCAGGACAGGGGATACTAAGTGAGTAATATAGTCCAGGACAGGGGATACTAAGTGAGTAATATAGTCCAGGACAGGGGATACTAAGTGAGTAATATAGTCCAGGACAGGGGATACTAAGTGAGTAATATAGTCCAGGACAGGGGATACTAAGTGAGTAATATAGTCCAGGACAGGGGATACTGAGTGGGTAATATAGTCCAGGACAGGGGATACTGAGTGGGTAATATAGTCCAGGACAGGGGATACTGAGTGAGTAATATAGTCCAGGACAGGGGATACTAAGTGAGTAATATAGTCCAGGACAGGGGATACTAAGTGAGTAATATAGTCCAGGACAGGGGATACAAAGCGAGGGAATGGAGATCCGGGGTCCCATGGGCCGGAAGCAGAGGGGAGGGACTTCGCCTATCCCTCCCTTCCGGAGCCTCCATGGGACCCCGGAAGCGTAAAGTTACACATTGAAGTCAACGGAGAGAGAAAGGTTATCTTTTGGTCCCGTTTGAATCGTGCCACGAACTACACACCTGACCCAGAGCTGCCAAGTCTCACCCTTTGAGAGAGAGAGTCAATTTAACCTCTTCACACGCCTCACGCCACACTTGCCATTTCACACGCTTCCCCCCCTCTCACTACTTTATAATTATTTTTTTATTTAATGATATATTTCCATAACTTGTTGCTGGAGGTTTGCCGTAGTTCGAGTCAGGGATAGGGTGAGCCCGCCCTATCCTGCCCCCGATTGGCTGACCGAGAAAGGCACCGTATACAAACCAATCCGAGGCAGCTTAGGGCGGGTCATTGCGTCTGGTCTCTGCCCTATGAAGAACCCATGTTCATCTGAAGCGGGAGGTCAAACGGTAGGTAATCACTTCATTTTGATGAAGTCAACGGTGAGTCTGACTACGTGAGCGTTCCACAGGCTGCTGGTGAGCAGTGTGGCAGGTTGCTGCGGTGGGTTTAACAACAAACACCGTGAGTTATAGCCGTGTTAGTTAAATCATCACGCGTGTGTGAGCTAATGGATGCTTGCTATGAGCTAAGGAAATTTACAGTACTGTCCCTGTGTTTGCATTTCTGTCTAATAACATATTCAATCAATCAAACGGTATCATGTAGCTATCTTTTAAGACTGGATCATTCATTCCTTAACTGTACTTCGATGTCTGTCTGATGTTTGTCTGTCAGTGTGACAGTCTGAAAGATGTCAGATAAGAGGAAGCAGCAGAGAGATCTGCTGTCACTCTGGGCCAGACCTGCCAGGTCAGAGGAAACAGTGGAGGAGGCTTTGGATCTCTCAGTGAATGACAGAGCGGAGGAACATGAGTGTCCAGAGGGCACAGAGGATGAGACTGCAGAGGAGACAGAAGATGATGATGTAGAAGAGAGTAAGGCTCCAGAGGACACAGAGGATGAGACAGAAGATGATGATGTAGAAGAGAGTAAGGCTCCAGAGGACACAGAGAAGGAGACAGAAGATGATGATGTAGAAGAGAGTAAGGCTCCAGAGGACACAGAGAAGGAGACAGAAGATGATGATGTAGAAGAGAGTAAGGCTCCAGAGGACACAGAGAAGGAGACAGAAGATGATGATGTAGAAGAGAGTAAGGCTCCAGAGGACACAGAGAAGGAGACAGAAGATGATGATGTAGAAGAGAGTAAGGCTCCAGAGGACACAGAGAAGGAGACAGAAGATGATGATGTAGAAGAGAGTAAGGCTCCAGAGGACACAGAGAAGGAGACAGAAGATGATGATGTAGAAGAGAGTAAGGCTCCAGAGGACACAGAGAAGGAGACAGAAGATGATGATGTAGAAGAGAGTAAGGCTCCAGAGGACACAGAGAAGGAGACAGAAGATGATGATGTAGAAGAGAGTAAGGCTCCAGAGGACACAGAGAAGGAGACAGAAGATGATGATGTAGAAGACATCTACACCCATGGGTGCCCCGTCACGTCACCCACAGCACTGCCAAACGGGCTGGCCTGGCTCTTTGGAGGTGAGTTGGATCGTGTGTGATTTCTATGACCTCCGTATCCGTTATGCCCAACGTCAAGTCTAACAGGTTGGTGTCATGTGATTATAAATCATCATGTATTGCAGGTGTGTGGATTTGATCCAGAGGATCTGACTGGATGTGGGACACTGGTTTAAAGGAAGCACCAATGGTAAAGGTTGCCTGACAGCTCCGTGCAGTCCAAATGAAATGCAGAAGAGTTACGTGAAATGAAGATGTTCCATTCTTGCCATAGAATCCTGCGAGCTCCATGGAAGCGAGTATTTAGAAATACTTTAAAACACGTTTCCACTCGATGGGTGAGCCTGGAGAGGTGTGTGACTCGTACCCTGCAGCAGTATGAGCCGCTGGCATCAGGTAGGCATCACATTCAATGATCCAAACGAACAGCATTATAGCAGCCTGAAGGTGAACGCATGGAGCATGCACAGCTGTGTTGTTCACAGATGAGAAACAACCGTGGGTCAGGAGGCGGTTGGAAGCATCCTCTGACCAATGGCAGAGGTGTGCCTGCTGGTCTATCAAGCAGTCTTCTCCACCTTCAGCCTCCTCCTCCCCAGAGGGAGAAGTCCTCCATCGTCCCTCTACACGATGAGGTACATTGGGAAGGTTGGGATACAGCATGCTCGTAATAATGTACTATGTGTGTTCCTTTTTCCATTAGCTCTACTTCGAGGTTACATTTCATTATGAAAATCTTTTCTGAAATACAAATGTGTAGATACGGAGTTTCATCCGCAAGTTGCTTTCGAGTCTCTGAAGCCCGCAGCACTGCAGCATGACATCCTCCATGAGGACCCATCAAACCAACTGCCAGGTAACCCTCCAGGTTCCACAGCAGCAGATGCACGTGCACAGCGTACTGGGGGTGTGTGCTAGAGGCTGCTTGTGCAGACAAGTTATGAGTTGATCATCTCATCTCATCTCATCGCACACGACCACGATGGAAACAAGTGCACAGGACTTTCCTGTGTTCTCCTTTCAGCCCAGATGAGTGCCGGCACCTTGTTGTGTCACTGATGTGATGGAGATACTTAAAGGGGTGCTTTCAGGTTAGCTCTGGTGGTTGTTGGTGATTGCTAAAGTGACTCAACCCGGTCTCATTCTGACATGTTGGTGTTGGGAATGAGACCATATTGCATCACTCTTTCTCCAGAATCGCATCCAGCACCTTAATGAGGTTGATTTATTGTGTCTCTCGTAGGAGACCAGCTGCTGATCGGCTTCACTACTCGAGCTACACTCAACAGGCTCCTCCTTGATGCAGGAGACATTACACGGCAGGCAGCAGTGTTCTGGTGAGGGCTGTGCAGTCACCATGAAGACACTCCCCATCAGAGAGCCCCTCATAGAGCATGCCATGTCTCTGGATGTCCAGCAGAGGGCAGCGTGTGCAGTGGAAGACGCCTTGTACCTTGTCCACAGGTTAGTTGGGGTATCAAGTCAAGTACATGTATCTACAGTGCCAAATCACAACACAAGGTCTCTCAATACACTCAGTAAGTAGAGCAGGTTAAAGACTCTTGGCTCGTGTTCTTAATAGATTGTAAAGTTAATGACCACATCTGAAAGACAACCTGCTTCAGCTCCATGACTTCACCAGATCAGTGCACACTGTGTTCTTCTTAGGTTTCCTGAACGTCTCCCGTACAACGGACCTGACGAGCGTGACACACTGGGTGAGCAGCTTCTGGACTACCAGTCCAAGACCCAGCCACGTTCCACATAGAGAGCCTTGGGGCAACATGGCATCAATGAAGAATAAGGTAAGAATTATGCTGCACCCTTTGACCTAATCAACTTCGTTCTATACAAACATACTTGAGAGTAATTAGGCTTCCTACGTGTTTCAAAGGTGACGGGGATGAGCAGATTCGGGAGGCTCTCTCGTGTGGCCAAGTTGGTGTTGGTACTTCCGCATCCAAATGCTGATGCTGAGCGAGTGTTCTCTGAGGTGGGACCGAACAGTCTGGCTCTCGATGAACTCTGTCCTCCCTCGTGACTGTGAAGATGGCGAACCTGCAGCCACAGGGCTTCAGACGGGAGCCCTGCCTCGGTCATCAAGGCATCACATCAGCCACACACCGACTACCTGAGGCATGTCATGGAAAAGAAACACACACACAATTTGTTTATAATATATATTATATATATATTATTCAGGTTCTAATGTTGTTACACTAAGGCTGCTATTGGTTCTTTATATTGACATTTTATAAATAAATGTATTTTATTATGTATTTAAACTTTTCCTTGTTACAATTGTTTTCATGTCTACTTGTGCCGCTCAGTCAGTCGCCCCGCACGTGAGCACGAGAATCAGTCGCCCCGCACCGTGAGCACGAGAATCAGTAACACCGCACCGTGAGCACGAGAATCAGTCGCCCCGCACCGTGAGCACGAGAATCAGTAACACCGTGAGCACGAGGAGGCGCCGGCAGGCAGCTGGCACGGGGCGAAGGCGTCACAGCAGCCTGAATGTCATTTAGATGAGGTATCCTCAGTCCACGCTCAGAAAGGCCAAAAGAAAGTGGCCGTCGAACGCATCACCCCAAAGCCTCACTCCGACTCTTCACAGCGCTGTGACGGTTCTCGATCTAAGAGAATATTTCAAGTCAAAACAATAAAAATGTGTCGTGAAACTGTGAAGTCACACGTTGTGTGAGTGAAGCACAGGTCTCTGGTCTCTGTGAGTGAAGCACAGGTCTCTGGTCTCTGTGAGTGAAGCACAGGTCTCTGGTCTCTGTGAGTGAAGCACAGGTCTCTGGTCTCTGTGAGTGAGCACAGGTCTCTGGTCTCTGTGAGTGAAGCACAGGTCTCTGGTCTCTGGTCTCTGTGAGTGAAGCACAGGGCTCTGGTCTCTGTGAGTGAAGCACAGGTCTCTGGTCTCTGGTCTCTGTGAGTGAAGCACAGGGCTCTGGTCTCTGTGAGTGAAGCACAGGTCTCTGGTCTCTGTGAGTGAAGCACAGGGCTCTGGTCTCTGGTCTCTGTGAGTGAAGCACAGGGCTCTGGTCTCTGTGAGTGAAGCACAGGTCTCTGGTCTCTGGTCTCTGGTCTCTGGTCTCTGGTCTCTGTGAGTGAAGCACAGGGCTCTGGTCTCTGGTCTCTGGTCTCTGGTCTCTGTGAGTGAAGCACAGGGCTCTGGTCTCTGGGAGTGAAGCACAGGTCTCTGGTCTCTGTGAGTGAAGCACAGGGCTCTGGTCTCTGTGTGTGAAGCACAGGGCTCTGGTCTCTGTGAGTGAAGCACAGGTCTCTGGTCTCTGTGAGTGAAGCACAGGGCTCTGGTCTCTGTGTGTGAAGCACAGGGCTCTGGTCTCTGTGAGTGAAGCACAGGGCTCTGGTCTCTGGTCTCTGTGAGTGAAGCACAGGGCTCTGGTCTCTGTGAGTGAAGCACAGGGCTCTGGTCTCTGGTCTCTGTGAGTGAAGCACAGGGCTCTGGTCTCTGTGTGTGAAGCACAGGGCTCTGGTCTCTGTGAGTGAAGCACAGGTCTCTGGTCTCTGGTCTCTGTGAGTGAGCCACAGGGCTCTGGTCTCTGGTCTCTGTGAGTGAAGCACAGGGCTCTGGTCTCTTGAGTGAAGCACAGGGCTCTGGTCTCTTGAGTGAAGCACAGGTCTCTGGTCTCTTGAGTGAAGCACAGGTCTCTGGTCTCTTGAGTGAAGCACAGGGCTCTGGTCTCTTGAGTGAAGCACAGGGCTCTGGTCTCTTGAGTGAAGCACAGGGCTCTGGTCTCTGGTCTCTGGTCTCTGGTCTCTTGAGTGAAGCACAGGGCTCTGGTCTCTGGTCTCTGGTCTCTGGTCTCTGTGAGTGAAGCACAGGGCTCTGGTCTCTTGAGTGAGTCGATGGACCTGTGCAGCCATCGGCCTGCTGGAGGGGAAGTGTCCGCCATCATTATATATATATATATATTTGTATACATATCTGTAAATTGTATAATTGTATTTGATTTAAAAGTCTTGTTGATCTGGGTGTATGAACACAAACTGAGTAAGAGTGACAATAAAGTTGACTTTGAAAAATATATGTATTCTTTATGAAAAGAGTTGCCTGTTGGAGAAATGAATCCAAATGAAACGTTGGACTGAACGACGCCTTTACATCTCTATCTTTAAACTCCCCAGCATCATGATCGACGGCCTCCCCGCACCCTTCACCGGCCAAGTCAAAGGCCTTGGCGTCATCCTGGACAGCACCCTTTCCTTTGCACCCCACATCAAAAACATCACCCTTCTTCCATATCCGCAGCGTTTCCAGCCTCCTCCGTCCCCCCCGTCCCCCCCGTCCCTCCCGTCCCTCCCGTCCCTCCCGTCCCCCCGTCCCCCCCCGTCCCTCCCGTCCCTCCGTCCCCCCCGTCCCTCCCGTCCCTCCCGTCCCTCCCGTCCCTCCCGTCCACCAGCAGCACCGACATCCTGGTTAGGCATGTGTCACATGCCGGAGGGACCACTGTGATGCTCTCCTCTCCGGCCTACTCCACAGACTCCCCTTCCAGCAGCAGAGCCAGGGCTTTGAGCTGCCCCGCGCCCAGGCTCTGCTGCCTCCATCACCACGTTCACACCCCACCTGTTTAAACTGCCCTGCTCTAAAACACATCCAACCTGCCATCACAGACCCCCCTCTCACTCCTCTCTCTCGTCACTCCTCTCACTCCTCTCACCCCTCTCACTCCTCTCACCCCTCTCACTCGTCACTCCTCTCTCTCGTCACTCCTCTCACCCCTCTCACTCGTCACTCCTCTCACCCCTCTCACTCGTCACTCCTCTCACCCCTCTCACTCGTCACTCCTCTCTCTCGTCACTCCTCTCACCCCTCTCACTCGTCACTCCTCTCTCTCGTCACTCCTCTCACCCCTCTCACTCGTCACTCCTCTCTCTCGTCACTCCTCTCACCCCTCTCACTCCTCTCACCCCTCTCACTCGTCACTCCTCTCTCTCGTCACTCCTCTCACCCCTCTCACTCCTCTCACTCGTCACTCCTCTCTCTCGTCCCCCCTCTCACCCCTCTCACTCGTCACCCCTCTCTCTCGTCACTCCTCTCACTTCTCTCACTCCTCTCACTCGTCACTCCTCTCTCTCGTCACTCCTCTCACTCGTCACTCCTCTCACTTCTCTCACCCCTCTCACTCGTCACCCCTCTCACTCGTCACCCCTCTCACTCGTCACCCCTCTCTCTCGTCACTCCTCTCACCCCTCTCACTCGTCACCCCTCTCACTCGTCACTCCTCTCACCCATCTCACTCGTCACCCCTCTCACTCGTCACCCCTCTCACTCGTCACCCCTCTCACTCGTCACTCCTCTCACCCCTCTCACTCGTCACTCCTCTCACCCCTCTCACTCGTCACCCCTCTCACTCGTCACTCCTCTCACTCGTCACCCCTCTCACTCGTCACCCCTCTCACTCGTCACCCCTCTCACTCGTCACCCCTCTCACTCGTCACTCCTCTCACCCCTCTCACTCGTCACTCCTCTCACTCGTCACTCCTCTCACCCCTCTCACTCGTCACCCCTCTCACTCCTCTCACTCGTCACCCCTCTCACTCCTCACTCCTCTCACCCCTCTCACTCGTCACCCCTCTCACTCCTCTCACTCGTCACCCCTCTCACCCCTCTCACTCGTCACCCCTCTCACTCGTCACCCCTCTCACTCGTTACCCCTCTCACTCGTCACTCCTCTCACTCGTCACCCCTCTCACTCGTCACTCCTCTCACCCCTCTCACTCGTCACTCCTCTCACCCCTCTCACTCGTCACCCCTCTCACTCGTCACTCCTCTCACTCGTCACCCCTCTCACTCGTCACCCCTCTCACTCGTCACCCCTCTCACTCGTCACTCCTCTCACTCGTCACTCCTCTCACCCCTCTCACTCGTCACTCCTCTCACCCCTCTCACTCGTCACCCCTCTCACTCCTCTCACTCGTCACCCCTCTCACTCCTCACTCCTCTCACCCCTCTCACTCGTCACCCCTCTCACTCCTCTCACTCGTCACCCCTCTCACCCCTCTCACTCGTCACCCCTCTCACCCCTCTCACCCGTCACTCCACTCTCTTGTCCTGCCTGTGTGATGCTTTTATGCTGTACTGCCTGTCAGTTTCATTAAATTGTGTTCCGTTTTTGTTTTAGCTGTTTTAACACTTTTAGATGCACTGTAAGGCGACCTTGGGTGTCCTGAAAGGCGACCTTGGGTGTCCTGTAAGGCGACCTTGGGTGTCCTGAAAGGCGACCTTGGGTGTCCTGAAAGGCGACCTTGGGTGTCCTGAAAGGCGACCTTGGGTGTCCTGAAAGGCTCCTCGAAATAAAATGATTTATTATTATTATTATATATGAATGTCTTTGTAACTTCTGTAAACCACGACCTCACTCATTTCTGCCACTCATCACGGGTCAGTGAACTAACCCCTCTCACTCGTCACTCCTCTCACCCCTCTCACTCGTCACTCCTCTCACCCCTCTCACTCGTCACCCCTCTCACTCGTCACTCCTCTCACTCGTCACCCCTCTCACTCGTCACCCCTCTCACTCGTCACCCCTCTCACTCGTCACCCCTCTCACTCGTCACTCCTCTCACCCCTCTCACTCGTCACTCCTCTCACTCGTCACTCCTCTCACCCCTCTCACTCGTCACCCCTCTCACTCCTCTCACTCGTCACCCCTCTCACTCCTCACTCCTCTCACCCCTCTCACTCGTCACCCCTCTCACTCCTCTCACTCGTCACCCCTCTCACCCCTCTCACTCGTCACCCCTCTCACTCGTCACCCCTCTCACTCGTTACCCCTCTCACTCGTCACTCCTCTCACTCGTCACCCCTCTCACTCGTCACTCCTCTCACCCCTCTCACTCGTCACTCCTCTCACCCCTCTCACTCGTCACCCCTCTCACTCGTCACTCCTCTCACTCGTCACCCCTCTCACTCGTCACCCCTCTCACTCGTCACCCCTCTCACTCGTCACTCCTCTCACTCGTCACTCCTCTCACCCCTCTCACTCGTCACTCCTCTCACTCGTCACTCCTCTCACCCCTCTCACTCGTCACCCCTCTCACTCCTCTCACTCGTCACCCCTCTCACTCCTCACTCCTCTCACCCCTCTCACTCGTCACCCCTCTCACTCCTCTCACTCGTCACCCCTCTCACCCCTCTCACTCGTCACCCCTCTCACCCCTCTCACCCGTCACTCCACTCTCTTGTCCTGCCTGTGTGATGCTTTTATGCTGTACTGCCTGTCAGTTTCATTAAATTGTGTTCCGTTTTTGTTTTAGCTGTTTTAACACTTTTAGATGCACTGTAAGGCGACCTTGGGTGTCCTGAAAGGCGACCTTGGGTGTCCTGTAAGGCGACCTTGGGTGTCCTGAAAGGCGACCTTGGGTGTCCTGAAAGGCTCCTCGAAATAAAATGATTTATTATTATTATTATATATGAATGTCTTTGTAACTTCTGTAAACCACGACCTCACTCATTTCTGCCACTCATCACGGGTCAGTGAACTAACCCCTCTCACTCGTCACTCCTCTCACCCCTCTCACTCGTCACTCCTCTCTCTCGTCACTCCTCTCACCCCTCTCACTCGTCACTCCTCTCTCTCGTCACTCCTCTCACTCCTCTCACCCCTCTCACTCGTCACTCCTCTCTCTCGTCACTCCTCTCACCCCTCTCACTCGTCACTCCTCTCTCTCGTCACCCCTCTCACTCCTCTCACTCGTCACTCCTCTCTCTCGTCCCCCCTCTCACCCCTCTCACTCGTCACCCCTCTCTCTTCTCTCACTCCTCTCACTCGTCACTCCTCTCTCTCGTCACTCCTCTCACTCGTCACTCCTCTCACTTCTCTCACCCCTCTCACTCGTCACCCCTCTCACTCGTCACCCCTCTCTCTCGTCACTCCTCTCACCCCTCTCACTCGTCACCCCTCTCACTCGTCACTCCTCTCACCCATCTCACTCGTCACCCCCTCTCACTCGTCACCCCTCTCACTCGTCACCCCTCTCACTCGTCACTCCTCTCACCCCTCTCACTCGTCACTCCTCTCACCCCTCTCACTCGTCACCCCTCTCACTCGTCACTCCTCTCACTCGTCACCCCTCTCACTCGTCACCCCTCTCACTCGTCACCCCTCTCACTCGTCACTCCTCTCACTCGTCACCCCTCTCACTCGTCACTCCTCTCACCCCTCTCACTCGTCACTCCTCTCACTCGTCACTCCTCTCACCCCTCTCACTCGTCACCCCTCTCACTCCTCACTCCTCTCACCCCTCTCACTCGTCACCCCTCTCACTCCTCTCACTCGTCACCCCTCTCACCCCTCTCACTCGTCACCCCTCTCACTCGTCACTCTTCTCACTCGTCACCCCTCTCACTCGTCACTCCTCTCACTCGTCACTCCTCTCACTCGTCACTCCTCTCACCCCTCTCACTCGTCACCCCTCTCACTCCTCTCACTCCTCACTCCTCTCACTCGTCACCCCTCTCACTCCTCTCACTCGTCACCCCTCTCACCCCTCTCACTCGTCACCCCTCTCACCCCTCTCACCCGTCACTCCACTCTCTTGTCCTGCCTGTGTGATGCTTTTATGCTGTACTGCCTGTCAGTTTCATTAAATTGTGTTCCGTTTTTGTTTTAGCTGTTTTAACACTTTTAGATGCACTGTAAGGCGACCTTGGGTGTCCTGTAAGGCGACCTTGGGTGTCCTGTAAGGCGACCTTGGGTGTCCTGAAAGGCGACCTTGGGTGTCCTGTAAGGCGACCTTGGGTGTCCTGAAAGGCGACCTTGGGTGTCCTGAAAGGCGACCTTGGGTGTCCTGAAAGGCTCCTCGAAATAAAATGATTTATTATTATTATTATATATGAATGTCTTTGTAACTTCTGTAAACCACGACCTCACTCATTTCTGCCACTCATCACGGGTCAGTGAACTAACCCCTCTCACTCGTCACTCCTCTCACCCCTCTCACTCGTCACTCCTCTCTCTCGTCACTCCTCTCACCCCTCTCACTCGTCACTCCTCTCTCTCGTCACTCCTCTCACCCCTCTCACTCGTCACTCCTCTCTCTCGTCACTCCTCTCACCCCTCTCACTCCTCTCACCCCTCTCACTCGTCACTCCTCTCTCTCGTCACTCCTCTCACCCCTCTCACTCCTCTCACTCGTCACTCCTCTCTCTCGTCCCCCCTCTCACCCCTCTCACTCGTCACCCCTCTCTCTTCTCTCACTCCTCTCACTCGTCACTCCTCTCTCTCGTCACTCCTCTCACTCGTCACTCCTCTCACTTCTCTCACCCCTCTCACTCGTCACCCCTCTCACTCGTCACCCCTCTCTCTCGTCACTCCTCTCACCCCTCTCACTCGTCACCCCTCTCACTCGTCACTCCTCTCACCCATCTCACTCGTCACCCCTCTCACTCGTCACCCCTCTCACTCGTCACCCCTCTCACTCGTCACTCCTCTCACCCCTCTCACTCGTCACTCCTCTCACCCCTCTCACTCGTCACCCCTCTCACTCGTCACTCCTCTCACTCGTCACCCCTCTCACTCGTCACCCCTCTCACTCGTCACCCCTCTCACTCGTCACTCCTCTCACTCGTCACCCCTCTCACTCGTCACTCCTCTCACCCCTCTCACTCGTCACTCCTCTCACTCGTCACTCCTCTCACCCCTCTCACTCCTCACTCCTCTCACCCCTCTCACTCGTCACCCCTCTCACTCCTCTCACTCGTCACCCCTCTCACTCGTCACTCCTCTCACTCGTCACCCCTCTCACTCGTCACTCCTCTCACTCGTCACCCCTCTCACTCGTCACTCCTCTCACTCGTCACTCCTCTCACCCCTCTCACTCGTCACCCCTCTCACTCCTCTCACTCGTCACCCCTCTCACTCCTCACTCCTCTCACCCCTCTCACTCGTCACCCCTCTCACTCCTCTCACTCGTCACCCCTCTCACCCCTCTCACTCGTCACCCCTCTCACCCCTCTCACCCGTCACTCCACTCTCTTGTCCTGCCTGTGTGATGCTTTTATGCTGTACTGCCTGTCAGTTTCATTAAATTGTGTTCCGTTTTTGTTTTAGCTGTTTTAACACTTTTAGATGCACTGTAAGGCGACCTTGGGTGTCCTGTAAGGCGACCTTGGGTGTCCTGAAAGGCGACCTTGGGTGTCCTGAAAGGCGACCTTGGGTGTCCTGAAAGGCGACCTTGGGTGTCCTGAAAGGCTCCTCGAAATAAAATGATTTATTATTATTATTATATATGAATGTCTTTGTAACTTCTGTAAACCACGACCTCACTCATTTCTTCCACTCATCACGGGTCAGTGAACTACGTGACACATGAACCGGTTCATTATGATAACGTAGGATGCAGCTCTTTGAAACTGTAGGTGGCTCTCGGAGAGCCGTTGTGTTTGGGTGTGCTGGTCTCGGGTCAGTCTCGGGTCAGTCTCAGCCCTCTCTGCGGATGCGGCGGGCCAGCTGGATGTCCTCGGGCATGACAGTGATCCTCTGCTTGGTTCATCTCACTGGGGGGGCAGCTGCATGGATGTCGGGGCAGTCCACAGTCATCGTGCAGTTGAAGGCAGAATGAAGCACCACTGCATGTCACACAATACATTGACTTTATTTGTAATTGTGTGAAAACATAAAGCATTGGTTAGCGAGCAGGAGCTGCAGGAACAGAGCACGGGATGGGTGGAGCTGGGAGGAGAGGAGAACAAAGGAAACAGATCCACTTCATTATCGGATATTAAAAATTCTATTTCAAAGCAAGTTGCCGCTCCTACAGTTCTCTCGTGTGTAAAGATGATTTCACTTGCCCTACGCACAATATCACACTCAATACATGTGTGTCTCTGGGGGGGCATTGTGCCTTTGATGTATATACATAATATACCATAACCAAATACTAGTACGTGCAGTGGAAGTCAGGTTCCAGGGCAGGTCGGTGTGCACGTTCCTCAGGTCTCAGCAGCTACAGGAGAGGGGGGAAATACAAGAGGACAAGGTCAGTAACAACACTCTGAATGATTATCTCTTCTAGTAATGTTCTCTCAGTAATCACTGAACCACCGTCTCTCCAACACACAGACTGACCCACCGTCTCTCCAACACACAGACTGACTCACCGTCTCTCCTACCGTCTCTCCAACACACAGACTGACTCACCGTCTCTCCAACACACAGACTGACTCACCGTCTCTCCAACACACAGACTGACTCACCGTCTCTCCAACACACAGACTGACTCACCGTCTCTCCAACACACAGACTGACTCACCGTCTCTCCAACACACAGACTGACTCACCGTCTCTCCAACACACAGACTGACTCACCGTCTCTCCAACCGTCTCTCCAACACACAGACTGACCCACCGTCTCTCCAACACACAGACTGACTCACCGTCTCTCCAACACACAGACTGACTCACCGTCTCTCCAACATACAGACTGACTCACCGTCTCTCCAACCGTCTCTCCAACACACAGACTGACTCACCGTCTCTCCAACACACAGACTGACCTACCGTCTCTCCAACACACAGACTGACCCACCGTCTCTCCAACACACAGACTGACCCACCGTCTCTCCAACCGTCTCTCCAACACACAGACTGACCCACCGTCTCTCCAACCGTCTCTCCAACACACAGACTGACCCACCGTCTCTCCAACCGTCTCTCCAACACACAGACTGACTCACCGTCTCTCCAACACACAGACTGACTCACCGTCTCTCCAACACACAGACTGAACCACCGTCTCTCCAACACACAGACTGACTCACCGTCTCTCCAACACACAGACTGACCCACCGTCTCTCCAACACACAGACTGACTCACCGTCTCTCCAACACACAGACTGACTCACCGTCTCTCCAACACACAGACTGACCCACCGTCTCTCCAACACACAGACTGACTCACCGTCTCTCCAACACACAGACTGACCCACCGTCTCTCCAACACACAGACTGACTCACCGTCTCTCCAACACACAGACTGAACCACCGTCTCTCCAACACACAGACTGACTCACCGTCTCTCCAACACACAGACTGACCCACCGTCTCTCCAACACACAGACTGACTCACCGTCTCTCCAACACACAGACTGACTCACCGTCTCTCCAACACACAGACTGACCCACCGTCTCTCCAACACACAGACTGACTCACCGTCTCTCCAACACACAGACTGACCCACCGTCTCTCCAACACACAGACTGACCCACCGTCATCACGATGAAACACGTCCAGAAGAAGGTCATGCAAAGCTCCCTGCCTGCTTCCTCAGCACCCGGTGGACGGTGCGGTCGGCTGCTCTTCACATGTTTCACGAAATACTTCCCATCATCTCTTGCTCTTACTTCACGTAATAACATAGTGACTTCATGGTAAGGCTAAAAGTGACACGGCTAAGTAATGTGATGCTAACTAACGCGCTCGCTACTCGTCGCTACGAGCTAGGTAGCTAGCTTGACTGTGTTCCATCACAACATGCGCATTACCTGATGTGTCTGATCCGCGACTCCTGGTCCTCTCCTCAGACGGGAAGCGAGAGAACGAGCAAGTGGGTTGATCACGTATGTGATTACACCCTGGTACACAGCACACAGGCATCTTGGAAAAGTGAATTTATTTTTAGCAATCTCTTATTTATTGGAGGGAATAAATCAGTTATGAGATCTTCTTCTTCTTCTTCTTCTTCTTCTTCTTCTTCTTCTTCTTCTTCTTCTTCTTCTTCTTCTTCTTCTTCTTCTTCGCTTTAATTACGAGTCGCACCCACTTGGAGCATTATCGCCTGTGACATCCCTTACGCGAGCCAGAATGGGATTTGTAGTCTTTGTAGTCGCGTATTTTTCATAGTCTTATATTTCAACAGTTTTACGACAAAATGTGAGTTTTCTGACTCGGAACGTATTGTTTAAGATCGACACACATCATGTGTGTAGTTCGTGGCACGATTCAAACGGGATCAAAGGATACGTTTTCTCTCTCCATTGACTTCAATGTAAATGTTTCTCTTCCGGGTCCCATGGAGGCTTCCGGAAAGGGAGGGACTTCGCCTCTCTGCAGGCTATGCCTACATGACGTGCTAACTTTCTTAGCTTTAAAGTTAGCTCTTACCTTCTTACCACCATTTGTACTGAAACGCGGTAAAAGTCAGTGTTCGTCTGACTCAAGAGGATGACTCATTACAACAAATAACGATAGCTAACCCTGAATGATTTCGGCTAACTTCCCAGCTCTGTAGCACAGTATTGATTGTTAAAACGTACCTCCTCATGTCCTTAGACTCTCCAATGCCGCTTCCTCCGCTTCGTCCCATGGCCCCTGCCGTCGGTCTGACGTCTCTGAGGCAAACTGCGCATGTGCAGTCGCCGAAGCCTTGCGAGTTCTGTGGAGTGTCTCCGAGTCCACGTGTACAAAGAGAGCTGCTCACTCATACTCTCAGGAAACGGGTACTTCAAGCTGATTAAATAACTTACCTCACAAGAGAGAGGTGTTAACTGTGTAGCATTGAGTTGAGTTAACACAGAGTGTAGATATCAGTTAATGTCACTATTGTTTAAGTAATTATTACAATCTACAGTGTAGATATTACAATCTACAGTGCAGATATTACAATCTACAGTGTAGATATTACAATCTACAGTGTAGATATTACAATCTACAGTGCACGTGTGAATCCAGAAGCTGCGAGGCTTGGCTGTTTTCGTTTTGCCATATTTTTATTACAAAGCCAGAGTTAACAAACATATCAATATGAATATTTCAAATACCGCGCCGGCATCGCCACCGTAACCATAGCAACAGATCGCAACATCCAGAAATATAAAACAAATATTCAGAAACTGGAATGAACAATAACTATTATTTATTTCAAGAACTGTTATTTACAGAAACTCAACATTTCGAATCTGTGTGACACAAATATGCACGATTGTTTTGGGCTCCCCCTAAAGAGCCTCTCCCTCTTCGGGGCTCCCCCCCCTGGCTCCCCCTAAAGAGCCTCTCCCTCTTCGGGGCTCCCCCCCCTGGCTCCCCCTAAAGAGCCTCTCCCTCTTCGGGGCCCCCCCCTGGCTCCCCCTAAAGAGCCTCTCCCTCTTCGGGGCTCCCCCCCCTGGCTCCCCCTAAAGAGCCTCTCCCTCTTCGGGGCTCCCCCCCCTGGCTCCCCCTAAAGAGCCTCTCCCTCTTCGGGGCTCCCCCCCCTGGCTCCCCCTAAAGAGCCTCTCCCTCTTCGGGGGAGAGAGCTCCCCCTGGCTCCCCCCCCCACCCCCGGCTCCCCCCGGCTCCCCCCCCCCATCTCGAACATTGGTTATATATTCTTTATTATCCACCGAGTGTGAACGCATACATGTGTTTTTATTACATGAACAGTGTTTTCACCACAATAAAGCAGAACATGAAACATAAAAACCAGACCTCACAAACATTAGAAAGACAGCTGATACAAACGCAGCTTTTATTTTGAAGGGGACCGAATAGCTCTCTGTTGCAACAGCGCTCCCCGGTTGGTCAGCTGACCGTCGGGCGGTCTGGTGACATCAAGCCCGCAGCTTAACACCGAGACCCGGACCTACCACTGAGACCCGGGCCCACCACTGAGACCCGGACCTACCACTGAGACCCGGACCTACCAGTGAGACCCGGGCCCACCACTGAGACCCGGACCCACCACTGAGACCCGGACCTACCACTGAGACCCGGACCCGACGAGATCCGGACCCACCACTGAGCCGGTCTCTGAGCCTCCTGACCCGGACCCGAGCCTCTCTGTGGAGCTCCTGAAACAAGTCGAGCTCTCCCCTCCCGGAGCCGGACCATCCTCTCTCTCTCTCTCCCCGATCCTCGGCTCCCCTCCTCTCTCTCTCCCCGGTCCTCGGCTCCTCTCATCGGCTCCCCTCCTCTCTCTCTCCCCGGTCCTCGGCTCCTCTCATCGGCTCCCCTCCTCTCTCTCTCCCCGGTCCTCGGCTCCTCTCATCGGCTCCCCTCCTCTCTCTCTCCCCGGTCCTCGGCTCCTCTCCTCGGCTCCCCTCCTCTCTCTCTCCCCGGTCCTCGGCTCCTCTCCTCGGCTCCCTTCCTCTGGTCTCTCCTTTCTCCGGCTCCTGGTCCCGGTCCTCGGGTCCTCGATCCCCTCTCTCTCCTCGGGTCTCTCCCCTCCTCTGGTCCCCATGTCGCTGCTGGATCTGTGCCTGCAGGGCCTGGCCGTGTTCGGCTTCATCCTGTTCGGCGTCCTGTGGCTCATGCACTTCATGTCCATCATCTATGTGTGAGTGATGCTAAGATAGGCTAAGCTAACAATTTGCCATGTCCCTCATATTTGTGTGTGAGGCTAGGCTAGGCTAACCGCCGCTAGCTCCCCGTTAGCAGAGCTCCGCTCTGTGTTATTATAGATTAGCTGTAAAGAGACAGATATCCCGCGGGGGTACAGCGTGGTGGGGCGTTTTCCTGTCAGTTAGCTGCTAACCCGTTAGCTCTGCCGCTAACTATTACTGTTAACTGTTAGCTCTGCCGCTAACTGTTAGCTCTGCCGCTAACTGTTACTGTTAACTGTTAGCTCTGCTGCTAACTGTTACTGTTAACTGTTAGCTCTGCTGCTAACTGTTACTGTTAACTGTTAGCTCTGCTGCTAACTGTTATTGTTAACTGTTAGCTCTGCTGCTAACTGTTACTGTTAACCGTTAGCTCTGCTGCTAACTGTTATTGTTAACTGTTAGCTCTGCTGCTAACTGTTATTGTTAACTGTTAGCTCTGCTGCTAACTGTTATTGTTAACTGTTAGCTCTGCTGCTAACTGTTACTGTTAACCGTTAGCTCTGCTGCTAACTGTTATTGTTAACTGTTAGCTCTGCTGCTAACTGTTAATGATAATGATATTAATTACAGAAGCAGCTGTTATTTCCTGTTCCTCTATCAGCTTATAACAGCGGAGAGGACTCTTTAAAGTAGAGACACTACACACTGATATACACCTGAACATCAGCAGGAGAGGACTCTTTAAAGTAGAGACACTACATACTGATATACACCTGAACATCAGCAGGAGAGAACTCTTTAAAGTAGAGACACCACATACTGATATACACCTGAACATCAGCAGGAGAGGACTCTTTAAAGTAGAGACACTACATACTGATATACACCTGAACATCAGCAGGAGAGAACTCTTTAAAGTAGAGACACTACATACTGATATACACCTGAACATCAGCAGGAGAGGACTCTTTAAAGTAGAGACACTACACACTGATATACACCTGAACATCAGCAGGAGAGGACTCTTTAAAGTAGAGACACTACATACTGATATACACCTGAACATCAGCAGGAGAGGACTCTTTAAAGTAGAGACACTACACACTGATATACACCTGAACATCAGCAGGAGAGGACTCTTTAAAGTAGAGACACTACATACTGATATACACCTGAACATCAGCAGGAGAGGACTCTTTAAAGTAGAGACACTACACACTGATATACACCTGAACATCAGCAGGAGAGGACTCTTTAAAGTAGAGACTCTACATACTGATATACACCTGAACATCAGCAGGAGAGGACTCTTTAAAGTAGAGACTCTACATACTGATACACACCTGAACATCAGCAGGAGAGGACTCTTTAAAGTAGAGACACTACATACTGATATACACCTGAACATCAGCAGGAGAGGACTCTTTAAAGTAGAGACACTACATACTGATATACACCTGAACATCAGCAGGAGAGGACTCTTTAAATACATACTTCTCATTCTCCCCCCCCCAGACGTCTGCACTTGCACAGGAAGAGGTCGGAGGTCAAAGGTCAGATGGCCGGAGTCTCTCTGCTCAAACCGCTGAAGGGCGTCGACCCCAACCTGATCAGCAACCTGGAGACCTTTTTCACCCTGGACTACCCCAAGGTACACACACACACACACACTCACACTCACACTCACACTCACACTCACTCACACACACACTCACTCGCTCGCACACACCTTTCAGTCGGAGAGTCATATAAATCTTTTTTTTGTGTTCCTGTTCTGATTTTATATAAAGCGTCTTTGAGCGTTATGAAAAGCGCTATACAAATCCAATGTATTATTACTATATATATAATTGTGTGTGTGTGTGTGTGCGTGCGCAGTACGAGGTGCTGCTGTGTGTTCAGGATCAAGACGACCCCGCGGTGGATGTGTGTAAGAAGCTTTTGGGGAAATACCCCAACGTTGACGCCCGTCTGTTCATCGGTGAGAAACGGCCCACTGTTTGTCTCAGCTCGCTACATGTAGCCGTTAGCCGCTAACGTTAGCACGTGTTGGTTCTCAGGGGGGAAGAAAGTTGGAATCAACCCCAAGATCAACAACCTGATGCCGGGCTACGAGGGAGCGAAGTACGGGCTGGTGTGGATCTGTGACAGCGGCATCAGAGGTACTAACCCACTGGCACTCTGAGCGACTGCTTTAGCTGTTTTATTTGTTCTTTGTCCAGTATATAATATATAAAGATATTTATATATATATTTATATAAATATATGTATTTATATATTATATAAATGTATATATATATAAACATTGTGTGCGTGTGTGTGTGTGTCAGTGAAACCTGACTCCCTCACAGATATGACCAATCAGATGACAGAGAAGGTGGGGTTGGTGCACGGCTTGCCGTACGTTGCTGACCGTCAGGGCTTCGCTGCCACCCTGGAACAGGTAATGCTGACATTTGCGTCCAGCAGCTCCCTGTAAACCATAACAACCTCTCTGCTATCACATGCTATCACATGCTATCACATGCTATCACATGCTATCACATGCTAACACATGCTATCACATGCTATCACATGCTAACACATGCTATCACATGCTATCACATGCTATCACATGCTAACACATGCTATCACATGCTATCACATGCTATCACATGCTATCACATGCTAACACATGCTAACACATGCTATCACATGCTATCACATGCTAACACATGCTAACACATGCTATCACATGCTATCACATGCTATCACATGCTAACACATGCTATCACATGCTATCACATGCTATCACATGCTATCACATGCTATCACATGCTATCACATGCTAACACATGCTAACACATGCTATCACATGCTATCACATGCTATCACATGCTATCACATGCTAACACATGCTAACACATGCTATCACATGCTATCACATGCTAACACATGCTATCACATGCTAACACATGCTATCACATGCTAACACATGCTATCACATGTACTTCAGGTGTACTTCGGGACGTCCCACCCCCGCTCCTACATCTCGGCCAACGTGACGGGGATAAAGTGTGTGACGGGCATGTCGTGTCTGATGAGGAAAGACGTGCTGGATCAGGCCGGAGGATTGGTCGCCTTCGCCCAGTACATCGCTGAGGACTACTTCATGGCTAAAGCCATCGCTGACAGGTTAGCACGTTAGCCCAGTACATCGCTGAGGACTACTTCATGGCTAAAGCCATCGCTGACAGGTTAGCACGTTAGCCCAGTACATCGCGGAGGATTACTTCATGGCTAAAGCCATCGCTGACAGGTTGGCACGTTAGCCCAGTACATCGCTGAGGATTGCTTCATGGCTAAAGCCATCGCTGACAGGTTAGCACGTTAGCACCGTACATCGCTGAGGATTACTCAAGCGGCAAACTCTGGGGAACAGCCGGGACGCCAATACGGAAGTGCCACACACTGCAGTTCATACATGGGCCGCTAGGGGCTGGCTGCAGAAAGGAGCAGTGTCCATAGACCCCCATGTTAACATGCCCAACTTTACAGCAGAGAAAAACATGTTTCTACCCCTGGCTCCATACATTTTAGTATCGATATAGTTAGATTCCACCTTCATGATTATGGATCTGTGAGTGGATTGTTTTCTAACACGACCCTTTTATTTATATTAGGTCTTAAATTGTTTGCGTAAATTAGGGCGTGGCCACGTTGATGGACACGTACATGCCTCACTGTCAGCTAACAGCGACTTGTCCACTCTGCTAGCTACAACCATAGAGGCTACACGTTAGTTAGTCATAGTACTGTGCTTGACCCTTTAGCTTTAGCCGTGTTCGTGGTGATTGTGCCTTTTAGGGAATATTGTTACAAATACCAGACAATTAAAATGTCGTGCTGTGCGCTTGAATGTACTCACAGAACTTCCAAGAAGTCTAACATGATAATATTATACATGTTAACCCGTTCGCAGGCGTTTGTGTGCTTGGTAGCTTAGCTTGTTACTTATTAGCCAGCTAAGGACGTAACCCTGTATGCATACATATACATTTTAGTTTATGACTCAGCCTTGGGTAAGACTTTTACAGTCTATGGCTATGACGCCCATAATGCTAAACGGGGGCAAATGTTAATAGGGGACCCGATTATCCCAGTGGTGGCCGCCGGAGCTAACGGCTAGCTCCGGCCGGCGTCCCGGAGCTAGCCCCCTGCGGCTCCGTTAGCTCCGGCGGTGGAGTCCGTCTTTTCTCAACGTGTGAATGACATTAAGAATAACAACATATAGCTAATTCTCTTGCAGGTTGTCTCATTTGATGAATGTAACGTTTATATAGGGGAACTACACTGTTAGCAGTAACGTGGTATGCATGTGTTTCATGTTAGCTTAGCTTCTTAGCCTGAGCTAGCTCTGTTTACTTCCAGTTCGGAGACAGCAGGTCCCGCCTCTTTGCCCTTAGAGCAGGCGGGATTAGACTCCGCCCACTAAGGGCTTCACGGCAGCTCTGCAGAACCCTATGGGTGACGTCACGGACACTACGTCCATTTATATATACAGGCTATGGGATTACAGGTTAGCACGTTAGCACGTTAGCATCCCTGCACTGAACATCAGAGCCTGTTATGGTCTGTCTCCTCAGGGGCTGGAGGTTCTCCATGGCGACGCAGGTGGCGATGCAGAACTCTGGCTCGTACTCGATTGGCCAGTTCCAGTCCCGCATGATCAGGTGACCTCACTGCTCCATTTGATTGGCTGTTTCTACTATAACCCTAACCCTGTTATTAGAGGTGTGTAGCTACAGGTGTGTGTGTCTCAGGTGTGTGTGTCTCTCAGGTGTGTGTGTGTCTCAGGTGTGTGTGTCTCAGGTGTGTGTGTCTCAGGTGTGTAACTAAAGGTGTGTGTGTCTCAGGTGTGTAACTAAAGGTGTGTGTGTTCCAGGTGGACCAAGCTGAGGATCAACATGCTGCCGGGCACCGTGCTGGAACCCGTGTCAGAGTGCTTTCTGGCGAGCCTCATCATTGGCTGGGCCGCTCATTATGTGTTCAGGTACTCAGCCAATCACATCACTTCACTTGACATCACATGACATCACATCACTTGACATTACATGTCACTTGTTAGACGCTTTTATCCAGAGCGACTCACAATAAGTGCGTTCGACCTTGAAGAAAACAGAATCATAAAGTACATCAGGTTTCATAGAGCCAAACATTTCAAGTGCTTTGTTAGTATATAAGTGCTTTGTTAGTCTATAAGTGCTTTGTTAGTATATAAGTGCTTTGTTAGTATACAAGTGCTTTGTTAGTATATAAGTGCTTTGTTAGTATATAAGAGCTTTGTTAGTATATAAGTGCTTTGTTAGTATATAAGTGCTTTGTTAGTATACAAGTGCTTTGTTAGTATATAAGAGCTTTGTTAGTATATAAGTGCTTTGTTAGTATATAAGTGCTTTGTTAGTATATAAGAGCTTTGTTAGTATATAAGTGCTTTGTTAGTATATAAGTGCTTTGTTAGTATATAAGAGCTTTGTTAGTATATAAGTGCTTTGTTAGTATATAAGAGCTTTGTTAGTATATAAGTGCTTTGTTAGTATATAAGTGCTTTGTTAGTAGTTCTATCCTCGAGGTGGAGTCGAGAGAGATGAGCTTCAGTCTGGAAGGTGTGTGAGCTTTCTGCTGTCCTGATGTCAATGGGAGCTCATTCCACCATCTTGGAGCCAGGACAGCAAACCCACGTGTTTCTGCTGATGGGAACTTGGGTCCCCCTCGCAGCGAGGGTGCAGCGAGTCGTCTGGCTGATGCAGAGCGGAGTGCACGTGCTGGGGTGCACGGTTTAACCATGTCCTGGATGTAGGAAGGGCCAGATCCATTCGCAGCATGGTACGCAGGTACCAGTGTCTTGAAGTGGATTCTAGCAGTTACCGGAAGCCAGTGGAGGGAGCGGAGGAGCGGCGTGGTGTGGAACATTCAGGAAGGTTGAAGACCAGACGAGCCGCTGCATTCTGGGTGAGAGAGGTCGGATGGTGCATGCAGGCAGACCAGCAGGAGGGAGCTGCAGTAGTCTAGTGAGGTGACGAGAGCCTGGACCAGAAGCTGCGTGGCTCTCTGGGTCAGCTGGGGACGCGTCCTCCTGATGCTGTAGAGCGTGTATCTGCAGCAGCGGGTTGGAGCAGCGATGTTTGCAGTGAAGGACAGGTTGTTATCCAGGGTCACACCCAGAGTCCTTGCAGTCTGAGTCGGGGAAACAACAGAGGGGCCGATGTTGATCGTCAGGTCAAGAGTGGGACAATCTTTTCCCGGAAGGAAAAGCAGTTCAGTTTTGTCGAGGTTGAGCTTGAGGTGATGAGCGGACATCCACTGAGAGATGTCAGCTAGACGAGCAGAGATGCGTGCGACGACCTGGGTCTCTGAGCGGGGGAAGGGCAGGACTCATTGGGTGTCGTCAGCGTAGCAGTGGTATGAAAAACCTTGCGGGCTAATGACTGATCCGAGCGAGTTTGTGTACAGGGAGAAGAGGAGAGGACCGAGAACAGAGCCCTGAGGGACCCCTGTAGTTAATTGACAAGGGTCGGACTCTGACCCTCTCCGAGTGACCCTGTAGGTGCGGTCTTTGAGGTATGAGGTGAGGAGGGAAAGTGCAGAGCCTGAAACTCCAAGTTCTTGGAGAGTGAAGGAGGATCTGATGGTTCTCCGTGTCGAATGCAGCAGACAGGTCCAACAGGACGAGGACAGAGGAGAGGGAGGCTGCTTTAGCCGTGTGCAGTTCCTCAGAGACAGCAAGGAGGGCAGTTTCTGTGGAGTGAAGGGGCTTTTGGGGGTCCAGGAGGGAGGAGGGGGCTTTGGGGGGGTCCAGGAGGGAGGAGGGGGAAGGGGCTTTGGGGGGGTCCAGGAGGGAGGAGGGGGAAGGGGCTTTGGGGGGGTCCAGGAGGTAGGGGGGGGGAGGGGCTTTGGGGGGGGTCCAGGAGGGAGGAGGGGGAAGGGGCTTTGGGGGGGTCCAGGAGGGAGGAGGGGGAGGGGCTTTGGGGGGGGTCCAGGAGGGAGGAGGGGGAAGGGGCTTTGGGGGGGGTCCAGGAGGGAGGAGGGGGAAGGGGCTTTGGGGGGGTCCAGGAGGGAGGAGGGGGAAGGGGCTTTGGGGGGGTCCAGGAGGGAGGAGGGGGAAGGGGCTTTGGGGAGGTCCAGGAGGGAGAAGGGGCTTTGGGGAGGTCCAGGAGGGAGAAGGGGCTTTGGGGGGTCGAGATGTACCTGTGCTCTCAGGTGTTTCTACAGGTGCTAGTGATACATGTACCTGTGCTCTCAGGTGCTAGTGATACATGTACCTGTGCTCTCAGGTGCTAGTGATACATGTACCTGTGCTCTCAGGTGCTAGTGATACATGTACCTGTGCTCTCAGGTGCTAGTGATACATGTACCTGTGCTCTCAGGTGCTAGTGATACATGTACCTGTGCTCTCAGGTGCTAGTGATACATGTACCTGTGCTCTCAGGGGCTAATGATACATGTACCTGTGCTCTCAGGTGCTAGTGATACATGTACCTGTGCTCTCAGGTGCTAGTGATACATGTACCTGTGCTCTCAGGTGCTAGTGATACATGTACCTGTGCTCTCAGGTGCTAGTGATACATGTACCTGTGCTCTCAGGTGCTAGTGATACATGTACCTGTGCTCTCAGGTGCTAGTGATACATGTACCTGTGCTCTCAGGTGCTAGTGATACATGTACCTGTGCTCTCAGGTGCTAGTGATACATGTACCTGTGCTCTCAGGTGCTAGTGATACATGTACCTGTGCTCTCAGGGGCTAATGATACATGTACCTGTGCTCTCAGGGGCTAATGATACATGTACCTGTGCTCTCAGGGGCTAATGATACATGTACCTGTGCTCTCAGGGGCTAATGATACATGTACCTGTGCTCTCAGGGGCTAATGATACATGTACCTGTGCTCTCAGGGGCTAATGATACATGTACCTGTGCTCTCAGGGGCTAATGATACATGTACCTGTGCTCTCAGGGGCTAATGATACATGTACCTGTGCTCTCAGGGGCTAATGATACATGTACCTGTGCTCTCAGGTGGGACATGATGGTCTTCTTCATGTGTCACTGCCTGGCCTGGTTCATCTCAGACTACATCCAGCTCACTGGAGTCCAGGTACAGTACATGCTTTTATTTTGAAATGTACATCATACTGTTATAGCTCAACAATTACCAAAATATAATAGTAAATGTAACTTTAGAATAAAAAGGGAATGTTTCTGTGAGGAGATAACGATGTAAAGCGTGGTGTTGCCTGCAGGGCGGCGCTCTCTGCTTCTCCAAGCTGGACTTCGCGGTGGCTTGGTTCATCAGGGAGTCCATGGCCGTGCAGATCTTCCTGTCTGCGCTCTGGGACCCCACGATCTCCTGGAGGACGGGTCGGTACCGGCTACGCTGTGGAGGCACGGCCGAGGAGATCCTGGACGTCTAGAGGGGGGAGGGGAGAGAGAGAGTGAGTGAGTGAGTGAGTGAGTGAGTGAGTGAGTGAGTGAGTGAGTGAGTGAGTGAGTGAGTGAGTGAGTGAGTGAGTGAGTGAGTGAGTGAGTGAGTGTGTGTGTGTGTGTGTGTGTGTGTGTGTGTGTGTGTGTGTGTGTGTGTGTGTGTGTGTGTGTGTGTGTGTGTGTGTGTGTGTGTGTGTGTGTGTGTGTGTGTGTGTGTGTGTGTGTGTGTGTGTGTGTGTGTGTGTGTGTGTGTGTGTGTGTGTGTGTGTGTGTGAGAATATCCTGGACGTCTAGAGTGAGTGAGTGTGTGTGTGTGAGAGAGAGAGAATATCCTGGACGTCTAGAGTGCGTGTGTGTGTGTGTGTGAGAGAGAGAATATCCTGGACGTCTAGAGTGAGTGTGTGTGAGAGAGAGAGAGAATATCCTGGACGTCTAGAGTGAGTGTGCGTGTGTGTGTGTGAGAGAGAGAATATCCTGGACGTCTAGAGTGAGTGTGTGTGAGAGAGAGAATATCCTGGACGTCTAGAGTGAGTGTGTGTGAGAGAGAGAGAGAATATCCTGGACGTCTAGAGTGAGTGTGCGTGTGTGTGTGTGAGAGAGAGAATATCCTGGATGTCTAGAGTGTGTGTGTGTGTGTGAGAGAGAGAGAGAGAGTGAGAGAGAGAGATTTTATCTATTTATGTTCCTTTGGTGCTAAACTTGTTGATGCCAGAACAAGCCAATGAGACGCCTCGCACTGAACCACCTGATCTTTGATCAGAACGCCAAACAGCCAATCAGGAGGGAGCAGTCAAAACGCTCCTCCCTGATTGGCTGCTGTACAGAAACCCTGAGAGCTGATTGGAGAATATTCTGCTGACATGAATCCAGACTGAAGGGGACAGGGTCTGAGGTTCAGGGCAGCTCGTGGTGGAAACAGAGTTTCCTCCTCTGCTGAGGAGCACCTGGAGCTTCTGTCCCTGAACACCTGCTCACACACACCTGCTCACACACACCTGCTGCCTGTCACACACACCTGCTCACACACACCTGCTGCCTGTCACACACACCTGCTCACACACACCTGCTTCGTTTCAAACTCTGGTTCTCATAAATCAAGAAAGAGAGAAAATTAGAACCGAATCCTAAAATCTAAATACCTGAAATCTGAAGATGACCATCAGCAGGTGAGCAGTGTGACAGAGTGATGTCACTTCCTGCTGTTATTACAGGTGTGACAGGCAGGTGTGTGATGTCACTTCCTGCTGTTATTACAGGTGTGACAGGCAGGTGTGTGATGTCACTTCCTGCTGTTATTACAGGTGTGACAGGCAGGTCGTCCAATCTAATGTCTTCGTGCCAAAACAGCGGCCAATCAGATCACAGGATTTTACTTTTTATTTGACTGCTTTTGTTAAAGCCCCCCCCAGAAGATTATTCTGATGGTTATTTTAATGATTCCAGTATTAACGGTCACAACATTTATTCTGCAAATAAAGACCAACATTTCAGAGTCCTGTGTGTGTTAGCTAGGGGGTTTGGTTGATGACATCATCGTGAGTCGGACGAACCCGTCGTCCAATAGGATCATCAGGATTTGTTTGTTGTTGTTTTTTTATTGAACTGATCTGCTGTGGTCTGCAAACCGACCAATCACAGAGGGTTGTGTCAACACAGGAACAATAAAGTTTTATCCTTTCAAAACTGCACCTGTGTGTTTGTGCTGCACTCTGATTGGCTGGGTGGACAAAGTGGGCGGGGCTCCAGTAGCTGCGTCATATTCCCAATTATTACTAAACATGTATTTTGTATTTATGCACGTTATGTAGTTATATATTGATGTATTTATATACTTATATATTGATGTAGTTATATATATATCTATATTGATGTAGTAGTTATGTTATAGGTTGATATTTATAACTTCAGTATGTCGGTGTTACACATCTCTTCGTCCATGTGCATCTTTGGCTGCAGACCGGAAGTGGGCAGAGTGGATGACTTCCGGTGTGCTGCAGGATCTTTGTAAAGTGGGTGAAAGGTGAAGAAGAAGAACAGGCTGTCATTCAGAGGACCAGAAGACCGTCATCATGCTGCAGAACACAGGGTGAGTCCTCAGAGCCCGGCCCGCTGACAGCCGAGTATTCAGGTCTCTCCTCGGGTCTCTCCTCGGGTCTCTCCTCGGGTCTCTCCTCGGGTGCGTTTAACCTCCGGTCTGCTCCTCTCGGGATTCCGTGAGTTAATAAACGGCGGAGAACCCGGTCCACGAACAGCTGGAACAGAGAGTTCCTCGGGTCTCTCCTCGGGTGCGTTTAACCTCCGGTCTCCTCTCTCGCCTCTCAGGGATTCCGTTTCTTTAGTTTGTTTGTTAACCGACCCAGAGTCCTGTTCTGGAGCTTCCGTGGTTCCGACCTTTCACCCAGAAACTCTACCTCTGTACTTTAGTGAAGCATTCCACGTCCTTTCACAATAAGAGCCTTGTCATTATCCAACCAGCGCCATATAGATAGAATACAATTCTATTATATGGCTCTGTATCCAACCTGTTCAGTCCTTTCACAATAAGAGCCGTGTCATTATCCAACCTGTTCAGTCCTTTCACAATAAGAGCCGTGTCATTATCCAACCTGTTCAGTCCTTTCACAATAAGAGCCGTGTCATTATCCAACCTGTTCAGTCCTTTCACAATAAGAGCCGTGTCATTATCCAACCTGTTCAGTCCTTTCACAATAAGAGCCGTGTCATTATCCAACCTGTTCAGTCCTTTCACAATAAGAGCCGTGTCATTATCCAACCTCTTCAGTCCTTTCACAATAAGAGCCGTGTCATTATCCAACCTCTTCAGTCCTTTCACAATAAGAGCCGTGTCATTATCCAACCTGTTCAGTCCTTTCACAATAAGAGCCGTGTCATTATCCAACCTCTTCAGTCCTTTCACAATAAGAGCCGTGTCATTATCCAACCTGTTCAGTCCTTTCACAATAAGAGCCGTGTCATTATCCAACCTCTTCAGTCCTTTCACAATAAGAGCCGTGTCATTATCCAACCTGTTCAGTCCTTTCACAATAAGAGCCGTGTCATTATCCAACCTGTTCAGTCCTTTCACAATAAGAGCCGTGTCATTATCCAACCTGTTCAGTCCTTTCACAATAAGAGCCGTGTCATTATCCAACCTGTTCAGTCCTTTCACAATAAGAGCCGTGTCATTATCCAACCTGTTCAGTCCTTTCACAATAAGAGCCGTGTCATTATCCAACCTGTTCAGTCCTTTCACAATAAGAGCCGTGTCATTATCCAACCTGTTCAGTCCTTTCACAATAAGAGCCGTGTCATTATCCAACCTCTTCAGTCCTTTCACAATAAGAGCCGTGTCATTATCCAACCTGTTCAGTCCTTTCACAATAAGAGCCGTGTCATTATCCAACCTCTTCAGTCCTTTCACAATAAGAGCCGTGTCATTATCCAACCTGTTCAGTCCTTTCACAATAAGAGCCGTGTCATTATCCAACCTCTTCAGTCCTTTCACAATAAGAGCCGTGTCATTATCCAACCTGTTCAGTCCTTTCACAATAAGAGCCGTGTCATTATCCAACCTCTTCAGTCCTTTCACAATAAGAGCCGTGTCATTATCCAACCTGTTCAGTCCTTTCACAATAAGAGCCGTGTCATTATCCAACCTGTTCAGTCCTTTCACAATAAGAGCCGTGTCATTATCCAACCTGTTCAGTCCTTTCACAATAAGAGCCGTGTCATTATCCAACCTGTTCAGTCAGCTGTACGCTCTTCATCACATGATCTTATGTTAGCATGTGTTAGCATCCCTCTCTGTGTTGCAGGAAGCTACGGGGCTGCACGCTCTTCATCACGGGAGCGAGTCGAGGCATCGGGAAGGCGATCGCTCTGAAGGCGGCGCGAGACGGAGCGAACATCGTGATTGCTGCCAAGACAGCAGAACCTCATCCAAAACTACCAGGAACCATCTATAGTGCTGCCAAGGAGGGTGAGCTAACAGGCTAATGCTAACAACACACAGCCCCGCCAAGGAGGGTGAGCTAACAGGCTATTGCTAACAACACACAGCCCCGCCAACAAGGGTGAGCTAACAGGCTAATGCTAACAACACACAGCCCCGCCAAGGAGGGTGAGCTAACAGGCTATTGCTAACAACACACAGCCCCGCCAACAAGGGTGAGCTAACAGGCTAATGCTAACAACACACAGCCCCGCCAAGGAGGGTGAGCTAACAGGCTAACGCTCACAACACACAGCCCCGCCAAGGAGGGTGAGCTAACAGGCTAATGCTAACAACACACAGCCCCGCCAAGGAGGGTGAGCTAACAGGCTATTGCTAACAACACACAGCCCCGCCAACAAGGGTGAGCTAACAGGCTAATGCTAACAACACACAGCCCCGCCAAGGAGGGTGAGCTAACAGGCTAACGCTCACAACACACAGCCCCGCCAAGGAGGGTGAGCTAACAGGCTAATGCTAACAACCCACAGCGCCGCAAAGGAGGGTGAGCTAACAGGCTAACGCTCACAACACACAGCCCCGCAAAGGAGGGTGAGCTAACAGGCTAATGCTAACAACACACAGCCCCGCCAAGGAGGGTGAGCTAACAGGCTAATGCTAACAACCCACAGCCCCGCCAAGGAGGGTGAGCTAACAGGCTAATGCTAACAACCCACAGCCCCGCCAAGGAGGGTGAGCTAACAGGCTAATGCTCACAACACACAGCGCCGCAAAGGAGGGTGAGCTAACAGGCTAACGCTCACAACACACAGCCCCGCAAAGGAGGGTGAGCTAACAGGCTAATGCTAACAACACACAGCCCCGCCAAGGAGGGTGAGCTAACAGGCTAATGCTAACAACACACAGCCCCGCCAAGGAGGGTGAGCTAACAGGCTAATGCTAACAACACACAGCGCCGCCAAGGAGGGCGAGCTAACAGGCTAATGCTAACAACACACAGCCCCTCCAAGGAGGGTGAGCTAACAGGCTAATGCTAACAACACACATCCCCGCCAAGGAGGGCGAGCTAACAGGCTAATGCTAACAACACACAGCCCCGCCAAGGAGGGTGAGCTAACAGGCTAATGCTAACAACCCACAGCCCCGCCAAGGAGGGTGAGCTAACAGGCTAATGCTAACAACACACAGCCCCGCCAAGGAGGGCGAGCTAACAGGCTAATGCTAACAACACACAGCCCCGCCAAGGAGGGTGAGCTAACAGGCTAATGCTAACAACACACAGCCCCGCCAAGGAGGGCGAGCTAACAGGCTAATGCTAACAACACACAGCCCCGCCAAGGAGGGTGAGCTAACAGGCTAATGCTAACAACACACAGCGCCGCCAAGGAGGGCGAGCTAACAGGCTAATGCTAACAACACACAGCCCCGCCAAGGAGGGCGAGCTAACAGGCTAATGCTAACAACACACAGCCCCGCCAAGGAGGGCGAGCTAACAGGCTAATGCTAACAACACACAGCGCCGCCAAGGAGGGCGAGCTAACAGGCTAATGCTAACAACACACAGCCCCGCCAAGGAGGGTGAGCTAACAGGCTAATGCTAACAACACACAGCCCCTCCAAGGAGGGTGAGCTAACAGGCTAATGCTAACAACACACAGCCCCTCCAAGGAGGGTGAGCTAACAGGCTAATGCTCACACACTGCAGGAAGTAAAACGTAATTCATACAAATATATAAAATATAACGTGTGCACGGTGTCTCTCTCTCTCTAGTGGAGGAGGCGGGGGGGGCAGGCGTTAGCATGTATTGTTGATATTCGTGACGAGCAGCAGGTCGGAGACGCAGTTCAAAAAGCCATCGAGAGATTCGGAGGTAAGACGTTAAATCATTTAAACTCCTGAGAAATAAAACAACAGGAAGTCATAAATGCTGATGTCGCCCCGAGCCCTCACTGACATCATCACTGTGCTGCTCTCTGATTGGCAGGAATCGACATCCTGGTGAACAACGCGTCGGCCATCAGCCTCACAGGGACTCTGGAGACTCCTCTGAAGAGAGTGGACCTGATGCTGGGGGTCAACCTGAGGGGGACATATTTAACGTAACACACGCACTGACACACACACACACACACACACACACACACACACACACACACACACACACACACACACACACACACACACACACACACACACACACACACACACGTTCTCCTCACATCCTGTGTGTGTGAACAGGTCTAAGCTGGTTCTTCCTCACCTGCTGAAGAGTCGTTCTCCTCACATCCTGAATCTGTCTCCGCCTCTCAACCTGAACCCCATCTGGTTCAAGAACCACACAGGTAACCATAGCAGTAACCATAGCAACCAGCCAGCATCCCATCATGCACCTGTGCTCTGATGACCCTCTGTTTGTGTCTGCAGCCTACACCATGGCTAAGTACGGCATGTCCATGTGTGTCCTGGGGATGGCCGAGGAGTTCAGAGGTCAGGTGGCCGTCAACGCTCTGTGGCCCAAAACCGGTAATATTACTATATTTATATTATTAGGGTTAGGGTCCGAGACACAGCTAGAGAGTGGCTTCAGAGGGTCCGAGACACAGCTAGAGAGTGGCTTCAGAGGGTCCGAGACACAGCTAGAGAGTGGCTTCAGAGGGTCCGAGACCAGAGCCCTGCTAGAGAGTGGCTTCAGAGGGTCCGAGACCAGAGCCCTGCTAGAGAGTGGCTTCAGAGGGTCCGAGACCAGAGCCCTGCTAGAGAGTGGCTTCAGAGGGTCCGAGACCAGAGCCCTGTTCCACAGCTAGAGAGTGGCTTCAGAGGGTCTGAGACCAGAGCCCTGTACCACAGCTTCAGAGTGGCTTCAGAGGGTCTGAGACCAGAGCCCTGTTCCACAGCTAGAGAGTGGCTTCAGAGGGTCCGAGACCAGAGCCCTGTACCACAGCTAGAGAGAGGCTTCAGAGGGTCTGAGACCAGAGCCCTGTTCCACAGCTAGAGAGTGGCTTCAGAGGGTCCGAGACCAGAGCCCTGTACCACAGCTAGAGAGAGGCTTCAGAGGGTCTGAGACCAGAGCCCTGTTCCACAGCTTCAGAGTGGCTTCAGAGGGTCTGAGACCAGAGCCCTGTTCCACAGCTAGAGAGAGGCTTCAGAGGGTCCAAGACCAGAGCCCTGTTCCACAGCTAGAGAGAGGCTTCAGAGGGTCCGAGACCAGAGCCCTGTTCCACAGCTAGAGAGTGGCTTCAGAGGGTCTGAGACCAGAGCCCTGTTCCACAGCTAGAGAGTGGCTTCAGAGGGTCTGAGACCAGAGCCTTGTTCCACAGCTAGAGAGTGGCTTCAGAGGGTCCGAGACCAGAGCCCTGTTCCACAGCTAGAGAGTTGGGGTTAGTGATGTGGGGTGTGTGTGTGTGTGTGTGTGTGTGTGTGTGTGTGTGTGTCAGCGATCCAGACGGCAGCGATGGAGATGTTGGGGGGGGGAGGGCGTCTCTAAGCAGTGCCGCACGGTGGACATCATGGCCGACGCGGCGTACGCTGTCCTCTCTCGAGGCACCGACTTCACGGGGAACTTCCTGGTGGACGAAGATGTCCTGAGACAGCAGGGGGTCCAGGACTTTGAGCAGTACGCTGTGCAGCCAGGTGAGCTAACGAGCTAACAGAGCTAACACACTCATCAGCTGGTACTCATGCTGGCCTCTGATTGGTCCACAGGTCACCCCCTGCTGCCAGACTTCTTCCTGGACGACGCCCCTGAGACGCTGGTGGAGAAGATGGAGCAACACGGTGAACACACGTTATTAAAAACATGTTATCCGTAAAGGTGGGGTACGTTTGAGAAACCGGCTCGAGATCGCTAGCATTTGAAAATACACAACCGGAGAAAATCTGCCCCTCCCCCACAGAGCCCCTCCCCCACAGAGCCCCTCCCCCACAGAGCCCCTCCCCCATAGAGCCCCTCCCCCATATAGCCCCCCCACACAGCCCCTCCCCCACGGAGCCCCTCCCCCACACAGCCCTTCCCCCACAGAGCCCCTCCCCCACATAACCCCTCCCCCATAGAGCCCCTCCCCCACATAGCCCCTCCCCCACACAGCCCCTCCTCCACAGAGCCCCCCCGCATAGCCCCCCCCCACATAACCCCTCCCCCACACGGCCCCTCCCCCACATAACCCCTCCCCCACAGAGCCCCCCCCCACACCGCCCCTCCCCCACGCAGCCCCTCCCCCACGGAGCCCCTCCCCCACATAGCCCCCCCCCACATAGCTCCTCCCCCGCGGAGCCCCTCCCCCACAGAGCCCCTCCCCCAACACACACGAGCACGCACATGACCAATGAGGGCAGAGGTCAGTGTGTGCCCCGATGGCAGGCTGCAGGCTGCAGGCAGGTGGTACCTGTCACAGCACCACGGCTTCTTCCTCAGAGGACGTGTGTATGGTCTGAGGTCAGAGCGCTTCAGAGGTTCGTGCTCTCGGACGTTCAGAGCACTCCGTGGAATATAACAAAGTGCATCTCGAGCCGGTTCCTGAAACTTACCCCCCCACCTTTAAGATGTCCATGTTTACTGTAAGTGTTAACCAGGTGTTATCTCCTGTTGCTAGGGGCGACCCCAGCCTTCAGACCCCCGACATCATCGGCCACGCCCCTCTCTGGAGGACCAATAGAAAACACCTTTGACGCCATCAAGGCGGTGATCAACGAAGACGTTATCAAGACGACGCAGGGCATCTACCAGTTCGACCTCTCAGGTAACCGTCATGTTCTGGGAGTCGGGAGGGCTGGTCATTAACTCCGGCAAGTGACTCAGACCTACTAATAGGCCGAGCAGAAGTTATTGGGTCGATGTATCTACAAGCCGAAGTGATTGAGTCGATGTATCTACGAGCAGAAGTGATTGAGTCGATGTATCTACGAGCAGAAGTGATTGAGTCGATGTATCTACGAGCCGAAGTGATTGAGTCGATGTATCTACGAGCAGAAGTGATTGAGTCGATGTATCTACGAGCAGCAGTGATTGAGTCGATGGATCTACGAGCAGAAGTGATTGAGTCGATGTATCTACGAGCAGCAGTGATTGAGTCGATGTATCTACGAGCAGCAGTGATTGAGTCGATGTATCTACGAGCAGAAGTGATTGAGTCGATGTATCTACGAGCAGAAGTGATTGAGTCGATGTATCTACGAGCAGAAGTGATTGAGTCGATGTATCTACGAGCAGAAGTGATTGAGTCGATGTATCTACGAGCAGAAGTGATTGAGTCGATGTATCTACGAGCAGCAGTGATTGAGTCGATGTATCTACGAGCAGAAGTGATTGAGTCGATGTATCTACGAGCAGAAGTGATTGAGTCGATGTATCTACGAGCAGAAGTGATTGAGTCGATGTATCTACGAGCAGCAGTGATTGAGTCGATGTATCTACGAGCAGAAGTGATTGAGTCGATGTATCTACGAGCAGAAGTGATTGAGTCGATGTATCTACGAGCAGAAGTGATTGAGTCGATGGATCTACGAGCAGAAGTGATTGAGTCGATGTATCTACGAGCAGAAGTGATTGAGTCGATGTATCTACAAGCCGAAGTGATTGAGTCGATGGATCTACGAGCAGAAGTGATTGAGTCGATGTATCTACGAGCAGAAGTGATTGAGTCGATGTATCTACGAGCAGAAGTGATTGAGTCGATGTATCTACGAGCAGAAGTGATTGAGTCGATGGATCTACGAGCAGAAGTGATTGAGTCGATGTATCTACGAGCAGAAGTGATTGAGTCGATGTATCTACGAGCCGAAGTGATTGAGTCGATGGATCTACGAGCAGAAGTGATTGAGTCGATGTATCTACGAGCAGAAGTGATTGAGTCGATGGATCTACGAGCAGAAGTGATTGAGTCGATGTATCTACGAGCAGAAGTGATTGAGTCGATGTATCTACAAGCCGAAGTGATTGAGTCGATGGATCTACGAGCAGAAGTGATTGAGTCGATGTATCTACGAGCAGAAGTGATTGAGTCGATGTATCTACGAGCAGCAGTGATTGAGTCGATGTATCTACGAGCAGAAGTGATTGAGTCGATGTATCTACGAGCAGAAGTGATTGAGTCGATGTATCTACGAGCAGCAGTGATTGAGTCGATGTATCTACGAGCAGAAGTGATTGAGTCGATGTATCTACGAGCAGCAGTGATTGAGTCGATGTATCTACGAGCAGAAGTGATTGAGTCGATGTATCTACGAGCAGCAGTGATTGAGTCGATGTATCTACGAGCAGAAGTGATTGAGTCGATGGATCTACGAGCAGCAGTGATTGAGTCGATGTATCTATCCTCGAAACCGGGGATAATAAAAAGCACATTCAAACTTTCATTCAACAAATCAGTTCACGCACACATCTCGTCCCGCGGAGTCAGAGGCGCTTCCTCACAGGTGGCGGGTACCAGCTTTCAACAAAGACAGAGAACCTTATGGGGAGAACCCCAGCTCCCCAGGGAGAGAGTATACCAGGGGACCCCCCCCTCTCTAGTTCGCTCCCTCTCGGCCAGTGTCTCTAAAACAGTATATAGAAACCTAAAGACCCCTCCCCCCAGACCCGGCGGCAGACATACGTGTCTGGGGGGGCATTTGATGTACCCGGGCGGGCCCACCCCGAAACGTACATTTCCCGGGAAAACTGAATTGTGAAAGAGCTGACATGCTGAAAGCCCAACCCCTGCAGGGGGTCTGGGGGAGATTTTATGAAATACTAACATAAAATACACATTCTGGTTCTCTCTGGAGAAGAAACTTAAATACATCTATTACTACACGACATATTTAAAAAAAAATGAATGCCATTTCAGTTTTGTGTTACTTAGTTCTGAAAGCTGAGCCGGCTGCTCCTCAGAGAGGAGAGGAGAGGCTGTGAGTGACTTCACAGGGTGGGTCAGGGTATGGTGGGTCAGGTGGAGAGCCGCCATCGTTCTGTGTCGACATGAAGACAGCCCACACACCCATCATCACACCGTGGGGTCTCAGTTCATTACGTGTTGCTTTCTATCAACACGTAATGTTGTATCGATGTATTACAGCAAAAGTATTCTCCGTCGGGACTTCCTGCAACAACACCACGTCGTTATCTTGATTCTGATTGGCCAGAAGACGTTATCAAAGATGTTCTATTGAGAAGACGAGCACTACGTGACAAAAGTTTTCAAACCGTTTCTGGTCTTCGGTATTTCCAGACGAGCGGCTGAGATCAGTCTGACTAACGGCTGTCTGTGCACTGTACTCTGCGCGAGCTGGCGGACTCTATTCAGCTTACGTTAAAGCCATGTGTTGGTATGGCTGTAGCCTGCCCAGTATGCCCTGGCGCCGCCACTGAACATAATAATAAAACAATTACAATGTTGTATTCAGCCCTGATTAAAACAGCGGGCCCAAATCCTGGATGGCCGGGCCCGGCCCCATGGGGCCCGCCCATGGGGCCGGGTCTGCCTCCCCCACACCCATATGTGTGGAAGCTGGGCGTGGCCTCTGATGGACAGGACTGGACATTACCAGACATATCCTATGGCTCTGGCACAAGAGACACCTCCCATGTCTGTGTAACAAGGACATGACCCCTACTCTCACCTCATGTCCTCATAAGGAGATGTGTTCATGTCCTCATAAGGAGATGTGTTCATGTCCTCATAAGGAGATGTGTTCATGTCCTCATAAGGAGATGTGTTCATGTCCTCATAAGGAGATATGTTCATGTCCTCATAAGGAGATGTCTTTATGTCCTCATAAGGAGATGTGTTCATAAGGAGATGTGTTCATGTCCTCATAAGGAGATGTGTTTATGTCCTTATAAGGAGATGTGTTTATGTCCTCATAAGGAGATGTGTTTATGTCCTCATAAGGAGATGTCTTTATGTCCTCATAAGGAGATATGTTCATGTCCTCATAAGGAGATGTGTTTATGTCCTCATAAGGAGATGTGTTCATGTCCTCATAAGGAGATGTCTTTATGTCCTCATAAGGAGATGTGTTGATGTCCTCATAAGGAGAGGTGTTGATGTCCTCATAAGGAGATTGAGTTTAAATGTTTGTGTTTATATGTTTATAAGGTGAGAATGCGGGCGTCTGGTTCCTGGACCTGAAGAGCGGGTCCGGGGGGGCGGGACCTGGTCAGCCGCCCGTCAAAGCGGATGTCGTCATGACGATGGACTCAGCCGACTTCACCAAGATGTTCGCAGGTATTCAGCCGACACACCTGTTGACTAATGCTGTTACAGTATGATGCTAACTTTAGCTGTTAGCCGCTAACTGCTACAGTATGATGCTAACTTTAGCTGTTAGCCGCTAACTGCTACAGTATGATGCTAACTTTAGCTGTTAGCCGCTAACTGCTACAGTATGATGCTAACTTTAGCTGTTAGCCGCTAACTGCTACAGTATGATGCTAACTTTAGCTATTAGCCAATAACTGCTACAGTATGATGCTAACTTTAGCTTTTAGCCGCTAACCGATACAGTATGATGTTAACTGTTAGCAGCTAACCGCTACAGTATGATGCTAAATTTAGATGTAAGCCACTAACTGCTACAGTATGATGTTAACTTTAGCTGTTAGCCGCTAACCGCTACAGTATGATGTTAACTTTAGCTGTTAGCAGCTAACCGCTACAGTATGATGTTAGCTGTTAGCAGCTAACCGCTACAGTATGATGTTAACCTTAGCTGTTAGCAGCTAACCGCTACAGTATGATGTTAGCTGTTAGCCGCTAACCGATACAGTATGATGTTAACCTTAGCTGTTAGCAGCTAACCGCTACAGTATGATGTTAACTTTAGCTGTTAGCAGCTAACCGCTAAGATTAACATCATACTGTATCGGTTAGCTGCCAACAGCTAACATCATACTGTATCGGTTAGCTGCCAACAGCTAACATCATACTGTATCGGTTAGCTGCTAACAGCTAACATCATACTGTAGCGGTTAGCAGCTAACAGCTAACATCATACTGTAGCGGTTAGCTGCTAACAGCTAACATCATACTGTAGCGGTTAGCTGCTAACAGCTAACATCATACTGTAGCGGTTAGCTGCTAACAGCTAACATCATACTGTAGCGGTTAGCTGCTAACAGCTAACATCATACTGTAGCGGTTAGCTGCTAACAGCTAACATCATACTGTAGCGGTTAGCTGCTAACAGCTAACATCATACTGTAGCGGTTAGCAGCTAACCGCTACAGTATGATGTTAACTTTAGCTGTTAGCAGCTAACCGCTACAGTATGATGTTAGCTGTTAGCAGCTAACCGCTACAGTATGATGTTAGCTGTTAGCAGCTAACCGCTACAGTATGATGTTAGCTGTTAGCAGCTAACCGCTACAGTATGATGCGTTCAGGCTCTCTCTGTACAAACGGTAACTCTGTGTTCTGCAGGGCAGCTGAAGCCCACCATGGCCTTCATGGGGGGGAAACTGAGGATCAAAGGAGACATGGCACTCGCTCTGAAGCTGGAGAAGCTGATGGGGAGGATGAACAAGGCCAAGCTGTGAGGAGACAAGGAGACGTGTTCAAAAAAGTTATAATAACGTTTCACACTGAGATCTCCAGGAACTCACACTTAGTGATTAAAGATGGTGGTCAGGTGATCTGATCAGGAAGTGTCTCTGGTCAGGTGATCTGATCAGGAAGTGTCTCTGGTCAGGTGATCTGATCAGGAAGTGTCTCTGGTCAGGTGATCTGATCAGGAAGTGTTTTTATGTGAATAATAAAACCTGTGTTATTAAACCGGCGTCTGATTGTTATTATTATTATCTGTTAGAAATTAATAAACTTTGTCATTAATTACTCCATAAACTGTTTAATGTGTTCCTCACGATTTCATTACAACACGAGGAGCAGCTGGATGAGAGACACGAGGAGCACCCGGATGAGAGACAGGAGGAGCACCTGGATGAGAGACAGGAGGAGCACCTGGATGAGAGACAGGAGGAGCACCTGGATGAGAGACACGAGGAGCAGCTGGATGAGAGACAGGAGGAGCACCTGGATGAGAGACAGGAGGAGCACCTGGATGAGAGACACGAGGAGCACCTGGATGAGAGACACGAGGAGCACCTGGATGAGAGACAGGAGGAGCAGCTGGATGAGAGACACGAGGAGCAACTGGATGAGAGACAGGAGGAGCACCTGGATGAGAGACAGGAGGAGCACCTGGATGAGAGACACGAGGAGCACCTGGATGAGAGACGGGAGGAGCACCTGGATGAGAGACACGAGGAGCAGCTGGATGAGAGACAGGAGGAGCAGCTGGATGAGAGACAGGAGGAGCAGCTGGATGAGAGACACGAGGAGCACCTGGATGAGAGACAGGAGGAGCAGCTGGATGAGAGACAGGAGGAGCAGTTGGATGAGAGACAGGAGGAGCACCCGGATGAGAGACAGGAGGAGCAGCTGGATGAGAGACAGGAGGAGCAGCTGGATGAGAGACAGGAGGAGCACCTGGATGAGAGACAGGAGGAGCACCTGGATGAGAGACAGGAGGAGCAGTTGGATGAGAGACAGGAGGAGCAGCTGGATGAGAGACAGGAGGAGCAGCTGGATGAGAGACAGGAGGAGCACCTGGATGAGAGACAGGAGGAGCACCTGGATGAGAGACGGGAGGAGCACCTGGATGAGAGACGGGAGGAGCACCTGGATGAGAGACACGAGGAGCAGCTGGATGAGAGACAGGAGGAGCACCTGGATGAGAGACAGGAGGAGCACCTGGATGAGAGACAGGAGGAGCACCTGGATGAGAGACAGGAGGAGCACCTGGATGAGAGACAGGAGGAGCAGCTGGATGAGAGACAGGAGGAGCACCTGGATGAGAGACAGGAGGAGCACCTGGATGAGAGACACGAGGAGCACCTGGATGAGAGACGGGAGGAGCAGCTGGATGTGAGACGGGAGGAGCAGCTGGATGAGAGACGGGAGGAGCAGCTGGATGAGAGACGGGAGGAGCAGCTGGATGAGAGACACGAGGAGCAGCTGGATGAGAGACGGGAGGAGCACCTGGATGAGAGACGGGAGGAGCAGCTGGATGAGAGACGGGAGGAGCACCTGGATGAGAGACACGAGGAGCACCTGGATGAGAGACACGAGGAGCAGCTGGATGAGAGACAGGAGGAGCAGCTGGATGAGAGACAGGAGGAGCACCTGGATGAGAGACAGGAGGAGCACCCGGATGAGAGACACGAGGAGCAGCCGGATGAGAGACAGGAGGAGCACCTGGATGAGAGACATGAGGAGCACCTGGATGAGAGACATGAGGAGCACCCGGATGAGAGACAGGAGGAGCAGTTGGATGAGAGACAGGAGGAGCACCTGGATGAGAGACAGGAGGAGCACCTGGATGAGAGACAGGAGGAGCACCTGGATGAGAGACATGAGGAGCACCCGGATGAGAGACACGAGGAGCACCCGGATGAGAGACAGGAGGAGCAGTTGGATGAGAGACAGGAGGAGCACCTGGATGAGAGACAGGAGGAGCACCTGGATGAGAGACAGGAGGAGCAGCTGGATGAGAGACAGGAGGAGCACCTGGATGAGAGACAGGAGGAGCACCTGGATGAGAGACAGGAGGAGCAGCTGGATGAGAGACAGGAGGAGCACCTGGATGAGAGACACGAGGAGCAGCTGGATGAGAGACAGGAGGAGCAGCTGGATGAGAGACAGGAGGAGCACCTGGATGAGAGACAGGAGGAGCACCTGGATGAGAGACAGGAGGAGCAGCTGGATGAGAGACAGGAGGAGCAGCTGGATGAGAGACAGGAGGAGCAGCTGGATGAGAGACAGGAGGAGCAGCTGGATGAGAGACAGGAGGAGCACCTGGATGAGAGACAGGAGGAGCAGCTGGATGAGAGACAGGAGGAGCAGCTGGATGAGAGACAGGAGGAGCAGCTGGATGAGAGACAGGAGGAGCACCTGGATGAGAGACAGGAGGAGCACCTGGATGAGAGACAGGAGGAGCAGCTGGATGAGAGACAGGAGGAGCAGCTGGATGAGAGACAGGAGGAGCAGCTGGATGAGAGACAGGAGGAGCACCTGGATGAGAGACAGGAGGAGCAGCTGGATGAGAGACAGGAGGAGCAGCTGGATGAGAGACAGGAGGAGCAGCTGGATGAGAGACAGGAGGAGCAGCTGGATGAGAGACAGGAGGAGCACCCGGATGAGAGACAGGAGGAGCAGCTGGATGAGAGACAGGAGGAGCAGCTGGATGAGAGACAGGAGGAGCAGCTGGATGAGAGACAGGTTGATAACCGGATACTGGTCCGTTGACTTCCTGTCCACCTTCAAAATAAAAGTTTGTTTTTGTGAAGATGTAACTCCTCGAGGCATTCAGCTCGTCTTTGTTGAATCACTTTCCGTGTTGTTTACACAGGTGTGTTGTTTGTTGTTTACACAGGTGTGTTGTTTGTTGTTTACACAGGTGTGTTGTTTGTTGTTTACACAGGTGTGTTGTTTGTTGTTTACACAGGTGTGTTGTTTGTTTACACAGGTGTGTTGTTTGTTGTTTACACAGGTGTGTTGTTTGTTGTTTACACAGGTGTGTTGTTTGTTGTTTACACAGGTGTGTTGTTTGTTGTTTACACAGGTGTGTTGTTTACACAGGTGTGTTGTTTACACAGGTGTGTTGTTTACACAGGTGTGTTTGCTCAGGTGTAAACATTATGTCTAAACCAGAGTTAAGCGATTGGACGGTGGTCTCCATGGTAACGGAACTGTTTGCGGAAGTGCAGCTCTCCGTTTGCAGCCGGAGATTAAAGGTGAGTGTCCTCCTTAATATCAGCTGTATTTACAACAACAACAACAACAACAGCCCGATATTAGGAGTGATCAGAACAACAACACGACTGTAGGAGCCATATGTTCAGACGTATAGTTTGATACATGAATATTACAATCCTTTGTTATTTTATCGTTTCTTACTTGGACCTGCCGTCGTGAAGTGACGTCACAGCCGACGGCAGCTGTTCTGTAATCAGGAGACGGGGACACCTTATAGAGGACAGCTGTTCTGCAATCAGGAGACGGGGACACCTTATAGAGGACAGCTGTTCTGCAATCAGGAGACGGGGACACCTTATAGAGGACAGCTGTTCTGTAATCAGGAGACGGGGACACCTTATAGAGGACAGCTGTTCTGCAATCAGGAGACGGGGACACCTTATAGAGGACAGCTGTTCTGTAATCAGGAGACGGGGACACCTTATAGAGGACAGCTGTTCTGTAATCAGGAGACGGGGACACCTTATAGAGGACAGCTGTTCTGTAATCAGGAGACGGGGACACCTTATAGAGGACAGCTGTTCTGCAATCAGGAGACTGGGACACCTTATAGAGGACAGCTGTTCTGCAATCAGGAGACGGGGACACCTTATAGAGGACAGCTGTTCTGCAATCAGGAGACGGGGACACCTTATAGAGGACAGCTGTTCTGTAATCAGGAGACGGGGGACACCTTATAGAGGAGACCTTATAGAGGACATCTGTTCTGTAATCAGGAGACGGGGACACCTTATAGAGGACAGCTGTTCTGTAATCAGGAGACTGGGACACCTTATAGAGGACAGCTGTTCTGTAATCAGGAGACGGGGACACCTTATAGAGGACAGCTGTTCTGTAATCAGGAGACGGGGACACCTTATAGAGGACAGCTGTTCTGCAATCAGGAGACGGGGACACCTTATAGAGGACAGCTGTTCTGTAATCAGGAGACGGGGACACCTTATAGAGGACAGCTGTTCTGTAATCAGGAGACGGGGACACCTTATAGAGGACAGCTGTTCTGTAATCAGGAGACGGGGACACCTTATAGAGGACAGCTGTTCTGTAATCAGGAGACGGGGACACCTTATAGAGGACAGCTGTTCTGTAATCAGGAGACGGGGACACCTTATAGAGGACAGCTGTTCTGCAATCAGGAGACGGGGACACCTTATAGAGGACAGCTGTTCTGCAATCAGGAGACGGGGACACCTTATAGAGGACAGCTGTTCTGCAATCAGGAGACGGGGACACCTTATAGAGGACAGCTGTTCTGTAATCAGGAGACTGGGACACCTTATAGAGGACAGCTGTTCTGCAATCAGGAGACGGGGACACCTTATAGAGGACAGCTGTTCTGCAATCAGGAGACGGGGACACCTTATAGAGGACAGCTGTTCTGTAATCAGGAGACGGGGGACACCTTATAGAGGACAGCTGTTCTGCAATCAGGAGACGGGGACACCTTATAGAGGACAGCTGTTCTGCAATCAGGAGACGGGGACACCTTATAGAGGACAGCTGTTCTGTAATCAGGAGACGGGGACACCTTATAGAGGACAGCTGTTCTGCAATCAGGAGACGGGGACACCTTATAGAGGACAGCTGTTCTGTAATCAGGAGACGGGGACACCTTATAGAGGACAGCTGTTCTGCAATCAGGAGACGGGGACACCTTATAGAGGACAGCTGTTCTGTAATCAGGAGACGGGGGACACCTTATAGAGGAGACCTTATAGAGGACATCTGTTCTGTAATCAGGAGACGGGGACACCTTATAGAGGACAGCTGTTCTGTAATCAGGAGACTGGGACACCTTATAGAGGACAGCTGTTCTGTAATCAGGAGACGGGGACACCTTATAGAGGACAGCTGTTCTGCAATCAGGAGACGGGGACACCTTATAGAGGACAGCTGTTCTGCAATCAGGAGACGGGGACACCTTATAGAGGACAGCTGTTCTGTAATCAGGAGACGGGGACACCTTATAGAGGACAGCTGTTCTGTAATCAGGAGACGGGGACACCTTATAGAGGACAGCTGTTCTGTAATCAGGAGACGGGGACACCTTATAGAGGACAGCTGTTCTGTAATCAGGAGACAGGGACACCTTATAGAGGACAGCTGTTCTGCAATCAGGAGACAGGGACATCTTATAGAGGACAGCTGTTCTGTAATCAGGAGACAGGGACACCTTATAGAGGACAGCTGTTCTGTAATCAGGAGACTGGGACACCTTATAGAGGACAGCTGTTCTGCAATCAGGAGACGGGGACACCTTATAGAGGACAGCTGTTCTGTAATCAGGAGACAAGGACACCTTATAGAGGACAGCTGTTCTGCAATCAGGAGACAGGGACACCTTATAGAGGACAGCTGTTCTGTAATCAGGAGACGAGGACACCTTATAGAGGACAGCTGTTCTGTAATCAGGAGACGGGGACACCTTATAGAGGACCGCTTTTCTGTAATCAGGAGACGGGGACACCTTATAGAGGACAGCTGTTCTGCAATCAGGAGACGGGGACACCTTATAGAGGACAGCTGTTCTGTAATCAGGAGACGGGGACACCTTATAGAGGACACCTTATAGAGGACAGCTGTTCTGTAATCAGGAGACGGGGACACCTTATAGAGGAGAGCTGTTCTGCAATCAGGAGACGGGGACACCTTATAGAGGACAGCTGTTCTGTAATCAGGAGACGGGGACACCTTATAGAGGACAGCTGTTCTGTAATCAGGAGACGGGGACACCTTATAGAGGACAGCTGTTCTGTAATCAGGAGACGGGGACACCTTATAGAGGACAGCTGTTCTGTAATCAGGAGACGGGGACACCTTATAGAGGACAGCTGTTCTGCAATCAGGAGACGGGGACACCTTATAGAGGACAGCTGTTCTGCAATCAGGAGACGGGGACACCTTATAGAAGACAGCTGTTCTGTAATCAGGAGACGGGGGACACCTTAGAGGCGGCTCCGCTGCGGTGTGAACAGGAAAACCCGGTGCTTTTCAGGCTCCAGCTCCGAGCCGGCCCTGGAGCGGCGTTGGTGGTGACCTCATGTGCGGCTTTCGCACCAGCGCTTCCCCCTCTCTCGCTCCGAGCGGAGCTTTTCTGGTTCAGCTCCGGTTTCCCTTCTCAGCTCCCGCTCTGTTCACACCGCCCACTGGCCCCAGAGCTGCCCCTGCTGCGTCAAGACGTCACCGTTTACATCGCTGATTTGCTCCCCAACGGCACCCATTACGGCGCTCACAACAACAACGGGGAACTGCGTCGGGTCGATGATCGTGTTGCTTTTAATCACCAGAAGCCAGAATACATTGAGTAACGACTTCTCCAGCCTGATGCTCCTCCAGAGCGCCGTGGGTCATTGTTTATTCATGTGTTTCTGCAGCATCTACCGCCCGCTGCAGCGCTGCTCTTCCATCCATCTTCTCCCCTTCTCCGTGGTCGGGTCTCGGGGTATCAGTTCCAGCAGAGAGCCCCAAACTTTCCTCTCCCCTCATCAACCAGCTCTGACTGGGGGGTCCCAAGGCGCTCCCAGGCCAGTGAAGAGATATAGCCCCTCCACCTGGTCCTAGGTCTACCCCTCGGTCTCCTCCCAGCTGGACGTGCCTGGAACACCTCCCTAGGGAGGCGCCCAGGTGGCATCCTAACTAGGTGCCGAACCACCTCAACTGGCTCCTTTCCACGCGAAGGAGGAGCTGCTGCTCTTCCACGGGAGTTTATTCTCCCGTTAGCTCCCGTTAGCTCCCGTTAGCTCCCGGTTAGCTCGCACTGCAGCGGCCGCTCTAAAGTATTCACTGTGCGACTCACACAAGCAGCTGATGCGTATCCCCAGCTCCCCTTAGCCTCAGTGAATGTGTGTCAGTCTGAATTGACGCTGTTTGGCATCACAACGCTGTTATGAAAGTTTCTCTGGTATCAAACGGGTGATGTTGGCATAGCAACCGAAGCTAAACTGACTACTTGCATGCGATAGCTGCTATGATACAAAACAACACGTCTGCCTCTCTCCACAGTGATCGATAACAGTGAACGGATGGTCAAAGTAAGGTACAAATAAACAGAATCACACGCAGCCTGGTTAGTGCTGCCTGACTTTATAAAGTGTGTTTATAGCACACTGCTCGCAGGCTGACAGTCGACCCGTGTTCAGGGGAGGTGGGGTTAGTTTCCTGCACGCCTCGACGTGAGAGAGACGTAAGCGACGCCGCCTCTTAGCTCCGAAGCGCTTGCCTCTGGACCAACAATTTTTTGGAGCTGGAAGTGAAGAGCTTCGGAGCTAAGAGGCGGCGTCGCTTACGTCTCTCTTACGTCGAGGCGTGCAGGAAACTAACCCCACCTCCCCTGAACACGGGTCGACTAACCCCACCTCCCCTGAACACGGGTCGACTAAACCCACCTCCCCTGAACACGGGTCGACAAAACCCACCTCCCTTGAACCAGGGTCGACTAACCCCACCTCCCCTGAACACGGGTCGACTAAACCCACCTCCCCTGAACACGGGTCGACTAACCCCACCTCCCCTGAACACGGGTCGACTAACCCCACCTCCCCTGAACACGGGTCGACTAAACCCACCTCCCCTGAACACGGGTCGACTAACCCCACCTCCCCTGAACACGGGTCGACTAAACCCACCTCCCCTGAACACGGGTCGACTAACCCCACCTCCCCTGAACACGGGTCGACTAAACCCACCTCCCCTGAACACGGGTCGACTAACCCCACCTCCCCTGAACACGGGTCGACTAAACCCACCTCCCCTGAACACGGGTCGACTAACCCCACCTCCCCTGAACACGGGTCGACTAACCCCACCTCCCCTGAACACGGGTCGACTAACCCCACTTCCCCTGAACACGGGTCGACTAAACCCACCTCCCCTGAACACGGGTCGACTAACCCCACCTCCCCTGAACACGGGTCGACTAACCCCACCTCCCCTGAACACGGGTCGACTAACCCCACCTCCCCTGAACACGGGTCGACTAACCCCACCTCCCCTGAACACGGGTCGACTAACCCCACTTCCCCTGAACACGGGTCGACTAACCCCACTTCCCCTGAACACGGGTCGACTAAACCCACCTCCCCTGAACACGGGTCGACTAACCCCACCTCCCCTGAACACGGGTCGACTAACCCCACCTCCCCTGAACACGGGTCGACTAACCCCACCTCCCCTGAACACGGGTCGACTAAACCCACCTCCCCTGAACACGGGTCGACTAAACCCACCTCCCCTGAACACGGGTCGACTAAACCCACCTCCCCTGAACACGGGTCGACTAAACCCACCTCCCCTGAACACGGGTCGACTAAACCCACCTCCCCTGAACACGGGTCGACTGTCAGCCTACAAGCAGTGTGCCTATAAACACACTTTATAAAGTCAGGCAGCACTAACCAGGCTGCGTGTGATTCTGTTTATGTGTACCTGACTTTGACGTTATAGAGGAGACATCATAGAGGGGACATCATAGAGGAGACGTTATAGAGGGGGGCTCATAGAGGAGACATCATAGAGGGGGGCTCATAGAGGAGACATCATAGAGGAAACGTTATAGAGGGGACATCATAGAGGGGACATCATAGAGGGGACGTCACAGAGGAGACGTCATAGAGGAGACGTTATAGAGGGGGGCTCATAGAGGAGACGTTAGAGGAGACATCATAGAGGAGACGTTATAGAGGAGACATCATAGAGGGGACATCATAGAGGGGACATCATAGAGGGGACGTCATAGAGGAGACGTCACAGAGGAGACGTCATAGAGGAGACATCATAGAGGGGACATCATAGAGGGGACATCATAGAGGAGACGTCATAGAGGAGACGTTATAGAGTGGGGCTCATAGAGGAGACGTTAGAGGAGACGTCATAGAGGAGACGTTATAGAGGAGACATCATAGAGGGGACATCATAGAGGAGACGTCACAGAGGAGACGTTATAGAGGGGGGCTCATAGAGGAGACATCATAGAGGGGGGCTCATAGAGGTGACATCATAGAGGAAACGTTATAGAGGGGACATCATAGAGGGGACATCATAGAGGGGACGTCACAGAGGGGACGTCATAGAGGAGACGTTATAGAGGGGGGCTCATAGAGGAGACGTTAGAGGAGACATCATAGAGGAGACGTTATAGAGGAGACATCATAGAGGGGACATCATAGAGGGGACATCATAGAGGGGACGTCATAGAGGAGACGTCACAGAGGAGACGTCATAGAGGGGACATCATAGAGGGGACATCATAGAGGAGACGTCATAGAGGAGACGTTATAGAGTGGGGCTCATAGAGGAGACGTTAGAGGAGACATCATAGAGGAGACGTTATAGAGGAGACATCATAGAGGGGACATCATAGAGGAGACGTCACAGAGGAGACGTCATAGAGGAGACGTTATAGAGGGGGGCTCATAGAGGAGACGTTAGAGGAGACGTCATAGAGGAGACGTTATAGAGGAGACATCATAGAGGGGACATCTTAGAGGGGACATCATAGAGGGGACATCATAGAAGAGACGTCACAGAGGAGACGTCATAGAGGAGACGTTATAAAGGAGACATCATAGAGGGGACATCATAGAGGGGACGTCACAGAGGAGACGTCATAGAGGAGACATCATAGAGGAGACATCATAGAGGAGACATCATAGAGGGGACATCATAGAGGGGACATCATAGAGGAGACGTCATAGAGGAGACGTTATAGAGTGGGGCTCATAGAGGAGACGTTAGAGGAGACATCATAGAGGAGACGTTATAGAGGAGACATCATAGAGGGGACATCATAGAGGAGACGTCACAGAGGAGACGTCACAGAGGAGACGTCATAGAGGAGACATCATAGAGGGGACATCATAGAGTGGACATCATAGAGGAGACGTCATAGAGGAGACGTCATAGAGGAGACGTTATAGAGGGGGGCTCATAGAGGAGACGTCATAGAGGAGACGTTATAGAGGGGACATCTTAGAGGGGACATCATAGAGGAGACGTCACAGAGGAGACGTCATAGAGGAGACATCATAGAGGGGACATCATAGAGGGGACATCATAGAGGAGACGTCATAGAGGAGACGTTATAGAGGAGACATCATAGAGGGGACATCATAGAGGAGACGTCACAGAGGAGACGTCACAGAGGAGACATCATAGAGGGGACATCATAGAGGGGACATCATAGAGGAGACGTCATAGAGGAGACGTCATAGAGGGGACGTCATAGAGGGGGGCTCATAGAGGAGACGTTAGAGGAGACGTCATAGAGGAGACATCATAGAGGGGACATCTTAGAGGGGACATCATAGAGGGGACATCATAGAAGAGACGTCACAGAGGAGACGTTATAGAGGAGACATCATAGAGGAGACGTTATAGAGGAGACATCATAGAGGGGACATCATAGAGGAGACGTCATAGAGGAGACGTCATAGAGGAGACGTTATAGAGGGGACATCATAGAGGGGACATCATAGAGGAGACGTCATAGAGGAGACGTCATAGAGGAGACGTCATAGAGGAGACATCATAGAGGGGACATCATAGAGGAGACGTCATAGAGGAGACGTCATAGAGGAGATGTTATAGAGGGGACATCATAGAGGGGACATCATAGAGGGGACATCATAGAAGAGACGTCACAGAGGAGACGTCACAGAGGAGACGTCACAGAGGAGACGTTATAGAGGAGACGTTATAGAAGAGACGTTAGAGGAGACGTCACAGAGGAGACGTCACAGAGGGGACGTTATAGAGGAGACGTTAGAGGAGACATCACAGAGGAGACGTTATAGAGGAGACGTTAGAGGAGACATCAGAGGAGACATCACAGAGGAGACGTTAGAGGAGAGCTCATAGAGAAGACGTTATAGAGGGGACATCATAGAGGGGACATCACAGAGGAGACGTTGGAGGAGACATCACAGAGGAGACGTTATAGAGGGGGGCTCATAGAGGAGACGTTAGAGGAGATGTTATAGAGGAGACGTCATAGAGGAGACGTCATAGAGGAGACGTCATAGAGGAGACATAGAGAGGACATCATAGAGGGGACATCATAGAGGGGACATCACAGAGGAGACGTTATAGAGGGGGGCTCATAGAGGAGACGTTAGAGGAGACGTTGGAGGAGACATCACAGAGGAGACGTTATAGAGGGGGGCTCATAGAGGAGACGTTATAGAGGAGACGTTAGAGGAGACATCACAGAGGAGACGTTATAGAGGGGGGCTCATAGAGGAGACGTTAGAGGAGACGTCATAGAGGAGACATAGAGGGGACATCATAGAGGGGACATCATAGAGGGGACATCATAGAGGGGACCTCACAGAGGAGACGTGTAAATGGTCAAAAATGGTATATTCTCTGTTAGCTTACGACCTCTCTGATTGAGCCAGCAACTATTTTCTTCGACATTTAGCATCACATTGGAAATGGGCTGAACTTGTCCTGGATTGGAATTCTTCCGATCCTTTCCCTAGGAGGAGTCGCAGAAAATGTGCTGAAAACGCAGATTTGTCAAAATGGCCGACTTCATGGGGGGCGGGGCTAATGGAAGCCATTTTGAAAAATGGCCGCAATGCCATGAGGAAAATCTGTGCCATGATTCGGGTAGCTCGAAGAAACTATATGTGACTATCGCACAACAGGGGGCGCTACTGAGATGTTTTTGTACAGTCGCGAAGAGTTCGTGGGCTGTGACGTGTGTTCCAAGTTTCGCGTCCGTAGCTCATTTTAGCACATCGCAGTAAAAAAGAAATGTATAGGCCACGTTCGTCATTCGTTGCGACACTTTGGATCTCAGTTCATACTCACCCCCAGAGTATGTCTGTACAAAAACCCAATTATTTCGTCCTCCGTTCTTGAGTTAGAAATGTGCGGTGTTTAGTCGAAATGAAATTGCTTTGGTGTGCCTCTTCCCCAACACAGACTGAACGAATCCACCAACATCTGTGGTGAATGGATACATTGTTGATGAGTTATGAACAATTCTTTCTAAGCCACACCTTTTCGCTAATACGTTTTCATTAATGGCGGACATATTTATTACCTGAACATGCTCATTTCCTACTGTAATGTGTCTGACCCTCCACCGATGCTGTGTACTTGGATTGGTGTTGATAAACAAAAAAGTGAAATTTAGGATAATATTTCACTGTTTTTAACATTATGCTAATGAGAAAAGTAGGCGGAGCTTAGGGGTTCAAGAGGACTTTATGTAGAGCAGGTCCACCCAGAAAAGTGGGTAACATTTCAGGTCCATGGGACTTACAGTGCGACTATGTACATTTTTCAAAAATGTTTTACATATAGGTGGCGCTAGCGAGCATGTTGGCAATTTTTAACCCATGGACTCCACTATGTCAAATTTGTCACCGGTCCTGCCGTCCCTGCAAAATGTCGCTGCTTGAATGGCGTCGTAAAACCTCAAAAACAGGTTTCAAAGCGCACAGAAATCATAACATGAATTTTACGAATAACAATAGGTCTTCGCACACTTCGTGCTCAGGCCCTAATAAACAATAGTAATGATAATAGTCATGTATAATAATAATAATAATAAAGATATGAATGCTAACGACCCTCAGGATGGCGGGTACGAGCAGGCACGACCGGGAAATGTCTCTGAAGGCGCAGAAGGAGCTGAAGGAGTGCAAGGACCCGGTGGAGAGGCTCCGTCTGCACTGCCTGTCCCGAGGCTCGTCTGGGATCAAAGGGCTGGGCCGGTGAGACTCTGTTTCATATATATATAACAACTTTAACACTGTTTAATATATCACGATATATCACCACTTTAACACTGTTTCATATATCACGATATATCATGACTTTAACACTGTTTAATATATCACGATATATCACCACTTTAACACTGTTTAATATATCACGATATATCATGACTTTAACACTGTTTCATATATCACAATATATCATGACTTTAACACTGTTTCATATATCACAATATATCATGACTTTAACACTGTTTCATATATCACGATATATCACCACTTTAACACTGTTTCATATATCACGATATATCACCACTTTAACACTGTTTAATATATCACGATATATCACCACTTTAACACTGTTTAATATATCACGATATATCACCACTTTAACACTGTTTAACATATCACCACTTTAACACTGTTTAATATATCACGATATATCACCACTTTAACACTGTTTCATATATCACAATATATCACCACTTTAACACTGTTTAACATATCATGACTTTAACACTATATAATATATCACGATATATCACCACTTTAACACTGTTTCATATATCACGATATATCATGACTTTAACACTGTTTAATATATCACGATATATCATGACTTTAACACTGTTTCATATATCACGATATATCACCACTTTAACACCGTTTAATATATCACGATATATCACCACTTTAACACTGTTTCATATATCACGATATATCACCACTTTAACACCGTTTAATATATCACGATATATCACCACTTTAACACTGTTTCATATATCACGATATATCATGACTTTAACACTGTTTCATATATCACGATATATCACCACTTTAACACTGTTTCATATATCACAATATATCACCACTTTAACACTGTTTAACATATCATGACTTTAACACTATATAATATATCACGATATATCACCACTTTAACACTGTTTCATATATCACGATATATCATGACTTTAACACTGTTTAATATATCACGATATATCATGACTTTAACACTGTTTCATATATCACGATATATCACCACTTTAACACCGTTTAATATATCACGATATATCACCACTTTAACACTGTTTCATATATCACGATATATCATGACTTTAACACTGTTTAATATATCACGATATATCACCACTTTAACACTGTTTCATATATCACAATATATCACCACTTTAACACTGTTTCATATATCACGATATATCATGACTTTAACACTGTTTCATATATCACAATATATCACCACTTTAACACTGTTTAACATATCACCACTTTAACACTGTTTAATATATCACCACTTTAACACCGTTTAATATATCACGATATATCACCACTTTAACACTGTTTCATATATCACGATATATCACCACTTTAACACTGTTTAACATATCACCACTTTAACACCGTTTAATATATCACGATATATCACCACTTTAACACTGTTTCATATATCACAATATATCACCACTTTAACACTGTTTCATATATCACAATATATCACCACTTTAACACTGTTTCATATATCACGATATATCATGACTTTAACACTGTTTCATATATCACGATATATCACCACTTTAACACTGTTTCATATATCACAATATATCACCACTTTAACACTGTTTAACATATCATGACTTTAACACTATATAATATATCCTAACACTGTATAATATATCGTGACTTTAACACTATATAATATATCATAACACTGTATAATATATCATAACACTGTATAATATATCATGACTTTAACACTGTATAATATATCATGACTTTAAAGCTATTTAATATATCATTTTATTTATTTATCCTTTATTTATCCAGGAATGTCCCATTGAGATACAAGATCTCTTCTTCCAGGGAGTCCTGACCAACACGGCACACAACAAGTTTCAACATAAAACAAGGGCATTAAACAAAAAAAACATACAATTCAAATATAAATACAGAAGGCCATTTGTGCCGTGGCAAGAAGCATAATCCCATCAGCAATAGCATCAGGTACACAGTTACATGCTTCATGAAGGGCTAATCGTAGGCATAATCACATCAGCAATAGCATCAGGTCAAACAGTTACATGTTTCATGAAGGGCTAATCGTAGCATACCTTTAAAAGCATTTCCAGCAGGAAGTGCCTCGAGACAAAGTTTTACTTGCAGCGTATTCCATAAAAAGGAGCATAGTGGGAGAATGCAGCTTTACCGAGCTCTGACTGCATCAAAGGGACATTTAAAAGCATCCCATTTGCTGCTCGTCTGGTATTAAAAAAAGCAAGTATAAAAGGACAGAAGTCTGGAGATATATAAGGGCAGCTTACCTAGCAATGACTTAAGAATACAAATCAACATGTGTGATTGTCTTCTTTGGTACAGAGAGGACCGTCCTAAGGACTGATACAAAGTGCAGTGGTGGGGGCGACAGCCTGCACCCGTTACAAAACGTATAGCAGTATGGTACGCAGAATCCAGCTTTTTAAGCAGGGAGGAAGAAGCATGCATGTAGATCACATCGCCATAGTCTAATACAGCCAGAAAGGAACTCAATTCTCTTCCTGGCTTCAGACGGGAAACATAACTTTAACACTGTATAATATATCAAAACACTGTATAATATATCATAACACTGTATAATATATCATAACTTTAACACTATATAATATATCATGACTTTAACACTGTATAATATATCATGACATTAACACTATATAATATATCATAACACTGTATAATATATCATGACTTTAACACTATATAATATATCATGACTTTAACACTATATAATATATCATGACTTTAACATTATATAATATATCATGACTTTAACACTATATAATATATCATGACTTTAACACTATATAATATATCATGACTTTAACATTATATAATATATCATGACTTTAACACTATATAATATATCATGACTTTAACACTATATAATATATCATGACTTTAATGCTATTTAATATATCATGACTTTAACACTATATAATATATCATGACTTTAATGCTATTTAATATATCATGACTTTAACACTATATAATATATCCTGACTTTAATGCTATTTAATATATCATGACTTTAACACTATATAATATATCATGACTTTAATGCTATTTAATATATCATAACACTGTATAATATATCATGACTTTAACACTATTTAATATATCATGACATTAACACTATATAATATATCCTGACTTTAACACTATATAATATATCCTGACTTTAACACTATATAATATATCATGACATTAACACTATATAATATATCCTGACTTTAACACTATATAATATATCATGACTTTAACACTATATAATATATCATAACACTGTATTATATATATCATGACTTTAACGCTATTTAATATATCATGACTTTAACACTGTATAATATATCATGACTTTAACACTATATAATATATCATAACTTTAATATTATATAATATATCATAACACTGTATTATATATATCATGACTTTAACGCTATTTAATATATCATGACTTTAACACTGTATAATATATCATGACTTTAACACTATTTAATATATCCTGACTTTAACACTATATAATATATCCTGACTTTAACACTATATAATATATCCTGACTTTAACACTATATAATATATTATAGCTTTAACACTTTAATATATCATGACACTAACACTTTAATATATCACGACTTTAACAGTTTAATATATCATGACTTTAACACTATATAATATATCATGACTTTTACACTATATAATATATCATGACTTTTACACTATATACACTGAACAAAAATATGAACGCAACACTTTTGTTTTTAATCCCATTTTTCATGAGATGAACTCAAAGATCTAAAACATTTTCTATAAACACAAAATAACCATTTCCCTCAAATATTGTTCACCAATCTGAAACAATGTGTGACAGTGAGCACTTCTCCTTTGCCGAGATAACCCATCCCACCTCACAGGTGTGGCATATCAAGATGCTGATTAGACAGCATGATTATTGCACAGGTGTGCCTTAGGCTGGCCACAATAAAAGGCCACTCTGAAACGTGCAGTTTTGCTTTATAGGGGGGGTCTGGGGGGGTCCGAAAACCAGGCAGTATCTGGTGTTAGGGTTAGGGTTAGGGTAATGTTGTGAATTGAGTGGTCCATCCGCTCCCTCGGACCGTGCTCGACCGTCTGGGGGCCGATGGGACTGGGTTCTTGACCTGGCCCTCCGTCTCTCCTTCCTCCCCTCCCTCCGTGCCACCCTCCCCACAGAGAGTAGATACCCCTTTAATGCAGACACCTACCTCCCCCTCCCATCTCATTTCCATCTCTTCACCTCCCTCTCCACCCTCCATACAGATACACAGCAATGTCGCTCTCCCCTGCAGTAACACTATCTCCTCTTCTTCACCTCCAGTTCTACACAACAGCCAGCAGAGGGAGCCAGAGCGGTTTGCTGTGGAGCCCCTGAAAAGCATACTGAGCCCTGAGGTGGATGTAAACATAACATCAGTGATGATCAAAGGCCCACTGAGAGTCAGTTTGACTTCAAGCCTAACATCTGAGACATCCACCTCCCACTCCACAGGGGTCTCCGCAGCGGCACCTGGCTCCCCCACACGCCCAGAACCTCACACACATCCCAGAACCTTCAAGAAACTGCAGGTATGGTCGTGGAAGTTGCTGAAGAGGACCCTTATTGTCGGGGACTCCAATCTCTCCCGCATCCCCCCCTTTACAGACTCCCACCTTCAGATAGATAGCTTTCCGGGTGCTAAATTCCATCACATAACTTCGATTCTCAGTAAACTTCCCCCATGTCACAACACCTCACAAGTCATAATATCAGTAGGACTCAATAATGGACTCTCAGACACTGCACTCTCATCTTCGATTAAACAGCTGCACGCCATGTGGAAACAGAGCACCCTCTGCTTTCCAAACGCCACCATCTACATCCCCATCATAAACTTTTCCAACAGTCTGACCGTCCACCAGCAGACTGCACTCACCACACTCAACACCACCATAGCCTCCAAATACAACTTCATACCGGAAATAAACCCACTACTCTTCCATGTCACTTCACGTGACAACATCCACTGGACCCTGCAGACGGCCGAGATGTTACTCAGGTACTGGAAGCAGCATTTAAACTACTGAACGGGGATCATAATTGCCTTACAACTCCCCACCGCTCAAATATAACCAACCTCTCTGCCGTTTTCTCCCCCACCACCGCACAGCTGGAGCTACTGGAAAAAGGCTTATCATTCATTCCAACACCCAAACTCCCCACCCGACCGGAGATCAGGGCGGACCTCCACACCTTCCACAGGCGGATTAAGATCATGGACCACTTCCTGGGGAGCCAGGGGCGGGAGCCTGTTCTGTTCACCAGACCGTCCACCTGGGAACCACACACCGCAACATCAACACCTGAAATAACACAACTAATTAATAACAATCTACTAGCACTCACACATTGGCGCCCCCTTCCACACACACACAACATTAGCCAGGAACAATTACACATTATTAAAACATTAGGTAACAGCCAACACATAGTCATCAAACCTGCAGATAAGGGGGGCCAAATAGTCATACAAGATAGGGACAATTATATATTGGAAGCACATAGGCAGTTAAATGACAACACATACTACAGATCACTGACGCACCCACTTCAATTGGAAACACAAACACTAGTTAGGGACATTACAGCAACACTTTACACTAACAAAATCATAAACAAAAAACAAAAACAATATCTGGATGGTCCGGAGGAGCCCAGGCCCCGCCTCTTCTACCTGCTCCCCAAGATCCACAAGCCTGTGGAGACGTGGACGGTCCCCTCTGTGGTTCCGGTCGGCCGCCCCATCATCAGCGACTGCGGTTCAGAATCCTACAACATAACAGAATACATAGATCATTTTATCAATCCCCTTTCAAAACTCCACCCCAGTTATCTCAGAGACACATATGATTTTGTCAACAAAATAAAAAACCTCACAGTCCCCAGCCACACCCTCATTTTCTCCATAGACATAGTACCCCTTTACACCAACATTGAAACCCCACTTGGCCTCACCGCAATTCAGCACTCCTTCAATAAAAACCCAGACCCATCCAGACCCTTCCAGACCCTTCCAGACCCTTCCAGACCCTTCCAGACCCTTCCAGACCCGACAGCCAAATCATTCAGTTGCTCCACCTCACACTCACCCGCAATGATTTTATGTTTAACGATGACCACTACCTCCAGCTGTGTGGTTGTGCGATGGGCCGGAAATACGCGCCAGCCTACGCGGATATTTACCTGGCCCATTGGGAGGAAACGGTCTTTACTAAACTCCCCCTCAAACCCCTTCTGTACTTCCGGTACCTGGATGACATCTTTGGCCTCTGGCACCACACAGAACAGGACTTCCTCACCTTCTCAGACATCCTCAACACACATCACCCTAAAATAAAACTCAAGCACCAGTTACATACACACACTGTGGAGTTCCTCGACACTGGGGTGTTTTTCCGCAGCTCCAGCGACCACAGCAAGACACTTGCCACCAAGGTCTTTTTTAAGGACACAGATCGCCACGCACTCCTCCATAAAACCAGCTATCACCCTGGGCACACGTACAGAGGCCTGATCAAGTCCCAGCTGATCCACTTCCACAGGATATGCACCCTCGCGGAGGATGTGGAGGAGGCTACCAGAATCCTCTTTAGTGCGCTGAGACCCAGGGGCTATTCGAGGCGCTTCCTTAGAAGCATTAGGGCGGAGGTCAGCCGCACCTTCATGGAGAAATACAGAGACATCTCCGCCCGGCCGTCCGGCCCTGCCCTGGTCCCCCTCATCACAACCTACTCAGGGAGCCTGTCCAGCCTTTTAGGCAAACTAAAGGCCAATTTTGAGGGGGCCAGGGCGGCTGTGACGCGCTGCGGCCGTGCCGGCTGATCTCTGCCCACCGACGCAACAAAAATCTCCAGGACCTCCTGGTCCATACAAAATTAAATAAAAGCATCAAAACTAGGGAGGCGCCTCGGGTCTCTGAGGTTGGTTTCGTTCGCCTCCCCCACGTTTTCAATCCCTTCTCTCGAGAGGGGAGCAACGTACGGCAGGCCTTGACACCTAACACAACAAACGCTATTTATGCAATTAGGTGCAAGGCCTGCCAGAGACTCTATGTGGGGGAGACGCGCAATGAGATCAGCCTCAGAATTAAACAACATCAATATCGAATTAGAGACGGGGACGGCACGAGCGTTTTATACAACCATTTTAAACTCCATGGCCTCCAGAGTGTACAATCTGTGGGCCTGGAGAGCAGCAGCGGCTGGAGCACGGGCCAGAGGCGAGCGGGGAGCGGAGGTGGATCCATCGCCTGGGCACCATTGACCCGGGCGGACTAAATGAAAAATATAATTGATGGGTCCGCCTCCCACCACTCAAACATGCTTTAACCTGTGTGATCTCCTCTTTTCCCGGGGTCTCTCCCCTGCAGACGGGTGATTTGGGCTCCCTTCTCTGCGGGTGTGTCAGCCTGTTTTAATCCGCCCTCCACGTATTTTAGCACTTATACTTATTTATTTATTAATTATTTATAGATCCTCCTCATCTGGACCTTTTATTGGTGTGCTACATTTTTATCGCATGTTTTCAGCACTATCTTATTTATCTTAATGTTGTTCATATTTATGTTTTTATTACTTCTTACATGTTTTATAATTTTAAATGTATTTATGTGTATGTTTTTATCTGAAAATGATCAAAGCCACATGAGGAGGGACGCTTTTATTTGTTTATTTTAAATTATTTTATTACCTGGAGGCCGGGAAACCACCCGCAGAGGGGAACTCTTCACCTCCCTGCCACCCTTTTAAATAAAAAACGGCTACCCTTTGGAATCTTTTAAACTTACCCGACCTCGATTTTAATGGTTTCTGTTTTTCAGTGATATCCAGTTCATTATATACGATTTTACTAACCCGGTGTGCCTTCCTTTATTTTATTATTATTAGTTAATTTAAACACTCCCTTTACTTTTTAAATTCATATTACTGGGGAGAATGTTTTAATTATTTATATTTGTATCATTGCACTTGTGTTTTAACTGCACTTATACTACTATGCACGGGTTTTACTAATAGAACTGGATTAACTTTTAAATTGGCCATTTTAGATCCCCCTCTCATTTAGGGTGTGTTATGGATTCCATCGGGCCAAGCTCCGCACACGCACACACACGTAGATACATCTATACACGCACGCACGCACACACACACACACACACACACGCACACACACGCACACGCACACGCACACACACACCACCCTCCAGATCCTGGCGGGGAGATCTGCTTTTTAAGCATACTCTGCCGCCGTTCCGTGGTCCGGCTCCGCTCTGCACTTTTTAACCATTCATCTGAAACGGTCTTGTCCTCACGGAGCTATTATGATGCTTTTAAAAGGGTTTTTATAAGGTTTATGTTTACGGAGGTTTTTAATGTTTTTTTTAAACACCTATCTACCGAGTGATGCACTGGAAATAAAAGAAATGGTTATTTTGTGTATTTAGAAAATGTTTTAGATCTTTGAGTTCATCTCATGAAAAATGGGAGCAAAAACAAAAGTGTTGCGTTTATATTTTCGTTCAGTGTAATATATCATGACTTTAATAATTTAATATATCATGACTTTAACACTATATAATATATCATGACTTTAACACTATATAATATATATCATGACTTTAACACTATATAATAAATCATGACTTTAACACTGTATAATATATTATGACTTTAACACTATATAATATATCATGACTTTAATATTATATAATATAGAATAACACTGTATAATATATCATGACTTTAACACTATATAATATATCATGACTTTAACACTGTATAATATATCATGACTTTAACACTATATAATATATCATGACTTTAACACTGTATAATATATCATGACTTTGACACTGAAAAAAGGAGACTGGGAAATGATCTAAGCTTGACCCGTGGCGTTTCACTGTCAAGGGGTGTGATATAGCGTGTATGTAATTACATTAAAAATACTAACTTGAGCCCCACTACTGCATGGGTTAGCCCTACCATATATTACCCAACAAAAATACTCTGGAGCCGCCACTGTGTATAATATATCATGACTTTAACACTATATAATATATATAATATATCATGACTTTAACACTATTTAATATATCATGACATTAACACTATATAATATATCATGACTTTAACACTATATAATATATCCTGACACTAACACTATATTATATATATCATGACTTTAACACTATATAATATATCCTGACACTAACACTATATTATATATATCATGACTTTAACACTATATAATATATCATGACATTAACACTGTATAATATATCATGACTTTAACACTGTATAATAAATCATGACTTTAACACTGTATAATATATCATAACTTTAATATTATATAATATATCATAACACTGTATAATATATCATGACTTTAACACTACATAATATGTCATGACTTTAACACTATATAATATATCATGACTTTATCAATTTAATATATCATGACTTAAACACTATATAATATATCATGACATTAACACTGTATAATATATCATGACTTTAACACTATATAATATATCCTGACTTTAACACTATTTAATATATCATGACACTAACACTTTAACTTATCATGACTTTAACAATTTAATATATCGTGACTTTAACACTATATAATATATCATGACTTTAACACTATATAATATATCCTGACACTAACACTATATTATATATCATGACTTTAACACTGTATAATATATCATGACTTTGACACTATATAATATATCATGACTTTAACACTGTATAATATATCATGACTTTGACACTGAAAAAAGGAGACTGGGAAATTATCTAAGCTTCACCCGCGGCGTTTCACTGTCAAGGGGTGTGATATAGCGTGTATGTAATTACATTAGAAATACTAACTTGAGCCCCACTACTGCATGGGTTAGCCCTACCATATATTACCCAACAAAAATACTCTGGAGCCGCCAAGTGTATAATATATCATGACTTTAACATTATATAATATATATAATATATCATGACTTTAACACTATTTAATATATCATGACATTAACACTATATAATATATCCTGACTTTAACACTATATAATATATCCTGACACTAACACTATATTATATATATCATGACTTTAACACTATTTAATATATCCTGACACTAACACTATATTATATATATCATGACTTTAACACTATTTAATATATCCTGACACTAACACTATATTATATATCATGACTTTATCACTATATAATATATATCATGACTTTAACACTATATAATATATATAATACATCATGACTAACACTTTAATATATCATGACTTTAACACTATATAATATATCATAACTTTAATATTATATAATATATCATAACACTGTATAATATATCATGACTTCAACACTATTTAATATATCATGACATTAACACTATATAATATATCCTGACTTTAACAGTATATCATATATCCTGAATTTAACACTATATAATATATCATGACTTTAACAATTTAATATATCATGACTTTAACACTATATAATATATCATGACTTTTACTCTATATAATATATCCTGAATTTAACACTATATAATATATCATGACTTTAACAATTTAATATATCATGACTTTTACTCTATATAATATATCATGACTTTAACACTGTATAATATATCATGACTTTATCAATTTAATATATCATGTCTTAAACACTATATAATATATCATAACACTATATTATATATCATGACTTTAACACTATATAATATATATCATGACTTTAACACTATATAATATATATAATACATCATGACTAACACTTTAATATATCATGACTTTAACACTATTTAATATATCATGACTTTAACACTTTAATATATCATGACACTAACACTTTAATATATCATGACTTTAACAATTTAATATATCATGACTTTAACACTATATAATATATCATGACTTTAACACTATATAATATATCATGACTTTAATACTATATAATATATCATAACACTGTATAATATATCATGACTTCAACACTATTTAATATATCATGACTTTAATACTATATAATATATCATAACACTGTATAATATATCATGACTTTAACACTGTTTAATATATCATGACTTTAACACTGTATAATATATCATGACTTTAACACTATATAATATATCATGACTTTAACACTATATAATATATCATAACTTTAATATTATATAATATATCATAACACTGTATAATATATCATGACTTCAACACTATTTAATATATCATGACATTAACACTATATAATATATCCTGAATTTAACACTATATAATATATCATGACTTTAACAATTTAATATATCATGACTTTAACACTATAATATATCATGACTTTTACTCTATATAATATATCATGACTTTAACACTATATAATATATCATGACTTTAACACTATAATATATCATGACTTTATCAATTTAATATATCATGACTTTAACACTATATAATATATCATAACACTGTATACTATATCATGACATTAACACTATATAATATATCCTGACTTTAACACTTTAATATATCATGACACTAACACTTTAATATATCATGACTTTAACAATTTAATATATCGTGACTTTAACACTATATAATATATCATGACTTTAATATTATATAATATATCATAACACTGTATAATATATCATGACTTTATCACTGTTTAATATATCATGACTTTAACACTGTATAATATATCATGACTTTAACACTATATAATATATCATGACTTTAACACTATATAATATATCATGACTTTAACACTATATAATATATCATGACTTTAATACTATATAATATATCATAACACTGTATAATATATCATGACTTTAACACTATATAATATATCATGACTTTAACACTATATAATATATCATAACACTGTATAATATATAATGACTTTAACACTGTATAATATATCGTGACTTTAACACTATATAATATATCATAACTTTAATATTATATAATATATCATAACACTGTATAATATATCATGACTTTAACATTATTTAATATATCATGACTTTAACACTATATAATATATCATGACTTTAACACTTTAATATATCATGACTTTAACATTATATAATATATCATGACTTTAACACTTTAATATATCATTACACTAACAATTTAATATATCATGACTTTAACATTATATAATATATCATGACTTTAACACTATATAATATATCATGACTTTTACACTATATAATATATCATGACTTTAACACTATATAATATATCATGACTTTTACACTATATAATATATAATGACTTTAACACTAGATTATATATCATGACTTTAACACTATATAATATATCATGACTTTAACACTATATAATATATCATGACTTTAACACTAGATTATATATCATGACTTTAACACTATATACTATAGGATACCTTATTTTTTGACTTTTCTACATATCATACAATGACTAAATAAAGTAATAGTATGTTGTATGGCACTGTGTTCTCGTCCTGCAGTATTTCTGTAGTTCTATAAGGTGATTTGTAGTTCTACACAGGTCTATGTAGTTCTATAAGGTGATATGCAGTTCTATAATGGTATATGTAGTTCTATAAGGTGATTTGTAGTTATATACGGTGATTTGTAGTTCTATACAGTGATTTGTAGTTCTATACAGTGATTTGTAGTTCTATACGGGTATATGTAGTTCTATAAGGGTATATGTAGTGCTATACAGTGATTTGTAGTTCTATAAGGTGATATGCAGTTCTATAAGGTGATTTGTAGTTCTATAAGGTGATTTGTAGTTCTATAAGGTGATATGCAGTTCTATAAGGTGATATGCAGTTCTATACGGGTTTCTAATAATAATAATAATAATAATAATAATAATAATAATGCATTTTATTTATATAGCGCTTTTCACAAGTCAAAGACGCTTTACAGTATGAGGGAGGGTAGACAAACAAGGACAGGCAAACAAGTAAGTATAGTAAAATAAAAAAATAAAAAGGCAGTCAAGAGGAAGTTGATCGAGAGGGGGCTTATGGGTAGACAGAGTTGAAAAGATGTGTTTTGAGGCGGGACTGAAAGACTGTGAGGGACTCAGAGTCACGGAGATCTTGGAGGAGGGAGTTCCAGAGCCTAGGAGCTGCCACTGAGAAGGCTCTGTCCCCAAAGCTGCAGAGTGTGGATGTGGGAGTGGATAGGAGTCTGGCTGCGGTGGATCTGAGGGACCGTGGGTGTTGATAAGGAGTGAAAAGGTTTGTGAGAGAAGGGGGGGCCAGATGGTGGAGTGCTTTGTAGGTGAGGACCAGAATGTTGTAGTTGATGCGATGGGATATGTATATATATGTAGTTATATAAGGTAATTTGTAGTTCTATACGGTGATATGCAGTTCTATACAGTGATTTGTAGTTCTATACAGTGATTTGTAGTTCTATAAGGTGATATGTAGTTCTATAAGGTGATACGCAGTTTTATACAGTGATTTGTAGTTATATAAGGTGATATGCAGTTCTATAAGGTGATATGCAGTTCTATACAGTGATTTGTAGTTCTATAAGGGTATATGTAGTTCTATAAGGTGATTTGTAGTTCTATACGGTGATAAGCAGTTCTATACGGTGATTTGCCCCCTGCAGGACCTTTAAGATCATGGATGACAACAGCAGCCGCTCTCTGGACCTGAAGGAGTTCCTGAAGGGTCTGAAGGACTACGGAGTCCTGATGGACAAACAGGAAGCCACCACGCTCTTCCTACGCTTCGATCGAGACGGCAACGGGACCATCGACTTCGACGAGTTCTTGCTTACGCTCAGGGTGAGACACTAGTACCTTTAACGGGAATATAGATAACGGGATATAGATAACGGGAATATAGAGAACACCGGTGCAGAAGCAGGTCTGTGATGTCTCTGAGATATCTGAGGTTGTCCTCTCTGTTAAGCCCCAGATGTCCCGCGCCCGACAGGAAGTGGTTCTGCAGGCGTTCAGGAAGCTGGACCGGACAGGAGACGGTGTGGTGACCATCGAGGATCTGAGGGGCGTCTACAGCCCCAAACATCATCCCAAGTTCCAGAACGGGGAGTGGAGCGAGGAGCAGGTCTTCAGGAGCTTCCTGGACAACTTCGACTCTCCCAACGACAAAGACGGGAAGGTGGGGATTCCTCATCATCTTTCATTCTCTAATAAAACCTATTTTCAGCAGTGTGCATCATTTGGTGAGTTTCCGTGGGGGATAAAAAATGCGATCAAAAGTGGAAAAATAAAAATTATAATTTTAGGAATCCTTTGGATTTCAATTATGTTACGACTGCAGTGAGACGGGCGATCTGCAGTCATGTTCTCCAGACTGTTCCCTGTTCTGTGTTTTAATGTTTTATATATATACACCAACCTCTGTGGCCTGTCTGGAGCCAGTTCAACAGACCCTGAATAGAGTCTTAACTAACTAATCTTAACTAACCCTAACCCTGGATATCTGTGAGTTATCTTAACTAACCCTAACAAAGAGATCTCGCTAAGCGGTCCTACGACGCTGGTTATCAACTCGGTAAATCAACTCAGGGTTTCTCTGTCCAGCTGAGAGCGTGTTCACGTGAAAGGGGCGGGGTTAGCAACATTTAACCAATCACAAACATTTGACCAATCACAAACATGGAGAACTGACAGCGCAGCGTCATAATTCCTGAATGAAAAGTAAACTATCATTTGTGAGGTTGGGCTATATAAATAAACATTGATTGATTGATTGATGTTAGACAAATATGAAGAATTTAAACTTTTAACATCCCTGACTTAAACACTTAGTGTGTCAATGTGTTTCCTGTCAGGTGACCAGCGAGGAGTTCCTGAACTATTACTGCGGAGTCAGCGCCTCCATCGACAGCGACGTGTACTTCATCCTGATGATGAGGAGCGCCTGGAGGCTCTGACGTTCATTATCATCATTATTAATAATAATGAAGCAGTTTGTGCCTCTGTTTATCTGAATGTAAACACACCATGACTCGTCACTTTTAGATTTTATTATACCTGTATATGCATCCATAAAGCTCTAATAACAACATTATAATGACAACCTGAGGAAATACAGAATATGCATCATTAACATCTCTCTGTGGTGGACACGTGAAGCAGCTTGAAGGTCGTTCGGTAGGAACGACCTTCAACAGATTAAAATAATTTGATGAAGTTTCTTGGTTACATTGTTTTCTATGATATGTGTAGTATTACATCACGGTAAAATATGTTGTTGGTATCTACATGAGATAAGCCCCGCCTCCTCTCCAGTGTGTATAGTTTGAGTGACATGAGTAAACACCAATGATCTCATGCCCCCTATTTATGAAATGTAAATATATATGTTTATGATATAGTAATATATATATTTATGATATTGTAATATATTGCCCCGTCATGTTTCCTGTTCAGTCACTCTGCATGAAGCTGGACATGGTGACATACTCATTGCCCCCCCCACAGGACGGCTCCTCTGAGGGGGAGGGGCCAGTGGGGGGGGAGGGGCCAGTGGGGGAGGGGGGAGGGGCAGCCTCCCCCGTTTTCTCCAGCTTTAAAGAACTGAACTCCTCCGGCCTGAGGGTTAACATGAGGCCCTGCAGAGAGAAAACACTGCTGTCAGTTTCCTGCTTCCTGTCTCTGTTTCCTGTTTCCTGTTTCTGTTTCCTGTTTCCTGTTTCTGTCTCTGTTTCTGTTTCCTGTCTCTGTTTCCTATTTCCTGTTTCTGTCTCTGTTTCCTGTTTCTGTCTCTGTTTCCTGTCTCTGTTTCCTGTTTCCTGTTTCTGTCTCTGTTTCCTGTTTCTGTCTCTGTTTCCTGTCTCTGTTTCCTGTTTCTGTCTCTGTTTCCTGTTTCCTGTTTCTGTCTCTGTTTCTGTTTCCTGTCTCTGTCTCCTGTCTCTGTTTCCTGTTTCTGTCTCTGTTTCCTGTCTCTGTTTCCTGTTTCCTGTTTCTGTCTCTGTTTCTGTTTCCTGTCTCTGTCTCTGTTTCTGTTTCCTGTCTCTGTTTCCTGTTTCCTGTCTCTGTTTCCTGTCTCTGTTTCCTGTTTCTGTCTCTGTTTCTGTTTCCTGTCTCTGTTTCCTGTCTCTGTTTCCTGTTTCCTGTTTCTGTCTCTGTTTCTGTTTCCTGTCTCTGTCTCTGTTTCTGTTTCCTGTCTCTGTTTCCTGTTTCCTGTCTCTGTTTCCTGTCTCTGTTTCCTGTTTCTGTCTCTGTCTCTGTTTCCTGTCTCTGTTTCCTGTTTCCTGTTTCTGTCTCTGTTTCTGTTTCCTGTTTCTGTCTCTGTTTCTGTTTCCTGTCTCTGTTTCCTGTTTCCTGTTTCTGTTTCTGTTTCCTGTCTCTGTTTCCTGTTTCTGTCTCTGTTTCTGTTTCCTGTCTCTGTTTCCTGTTTCCTGTCTCTGTTTCCTGTTTCCTGTCTCTGTCTCTGTTTCCTGTCTCTGTTTCCTGTTTCCTGTTTCTGTTTCCTGTCTCTGTTTCCTGTCTCCTGTTTCTGTTTCCTGTCTCTGTCTCCTGTCTCTGTTTCTGTTTCCTGTTTCTGTTTCCTGTCTCTGTTTCCTGTTTCCTGTTTCTGTCTCTGTTTCCTGTCTCTGTTTCCTGTTTCCTGTTTCTGTTTCCTGTTTCCTGTTTCTGTTTCCTGTCTCTGTTTCCTGTCTCCTGTTTCCTGTTTCTGTTTCCTGTTTCTGTTTCCTGTCTCTGTTTCCTGTTTCCTGTCTCTGTTTCCTGTTTCTGTTTCCTGTCTCTGTTTCCTGTTTCCTGTCTCTGTTTCCTGTTTCCTGTTTCTGTTTCCTGTCTCTGTTTCCTGTCTCCTGTTTCCTGTCTCTGTTTCTGTTTCCTGTTTCTGTTTCCTGTCTCTGTTTCCTGTTTCCTGTTTCTGTTTCCTGTCTCTGTTTCCTGTCTCTGTTTCCTGTTTCCTGTTTCTGTTTCCTGTCTCTGTTTCCTGTCTCCTGTTTCCTGTCTCTGTTTCTGTTTCCTGTTTCTGTTTCCTGTCTCCTGTCTCTGTTTCCTGTTTCTGTTTCCTGTCTCTGTTTCCTGTCTCCTGTCTCTGTTTCCTGTTTCTGTTTCCTGTCTCTGTTTCCTGTCTCTGTTTCCTGTCTCTGTTTCTGTTTCCTGTCTCTGTTTCCTGTCTCCTGTTTCCTGTCTCTGTTTCCTGTCTCTGTTTCTGTTTCCTGTTTCTGTTTCCTGTCTCTGTTTCCTGTCTCCTGTCTCTGTTTCCTGTTTCTGTTTCCTGTCTCTGTTTCCTGTCTCTGTTTCCTGTCTCTGTTTCTGTTTCCTGTCTCTGTTTCCTGTCTCCTGTTTCCTGTCTCTGTTTCTGTTTCCTGTTTCTGTTTCCTGTCTCTGTTTCCTGTCTCTGTTTCTGTTTCCTGTTTCTGTTTCCTGTCTCTGTTTCCTGTTTCCTGTCTCTGTTTCCTGTCTCCTGTTTCCTGTCTCTGTTTCTGTTTCCTGTTTCTGTTTCCTGTCTCTGTTTCCTGTCTCTGTTTCTGTTTCCTGTCTCTGTTTCCTGTCTCGGTTTCTGTTTCCTGTTTCTGTTTCCTGTCTCTGTTTCTGTTTCCTGTTTCTGTTTCCTGTCTCTGTTTCCTGTCTCTGTTTCTGTTTCCTGTTTCTGTTTCCTGTCTCTGTTTCCTGTTTCCTGTTTCTGTTTCTGTTTCCTGTTTCTGTTTCCTGTTTCTGTTTCCTGTCTCTGTTTCCTGTTTCCTGTCTCTGTTTCTGTTTCCTGTTTCTGTTTCCTGTCTCTGTTTCCTGTCTCTGTTTCTGTTTCCTGTCTCTGTTTCCTGTTTCTGTTTCCTGTCTCTGTTTCCTGTCTCTGTTTCCTGTCTCTTTTTCCTGTCTCTGTTTCCTGTCTCTGTTTCCTGTCTCTGTTTCCTGTCTCTTTTTCCTGTCTCTGGTTCCTGTCTCTGTTTCCTGTCTCTTTTTCCTGTCTCTGTTTCCTGTTTATGTTTCTGTTTCCTGTCTCTGTCTCTGTCTCCTGTCTCTGTTTCCTGTTTCTGTCTCTGTTTCTGTCTCTGTTTCCTGTTTCTGTCTCTGTTTCTGTCTCTGTTTCCTGTCTCTGTCTCCTGTCTCTGTCTCTGTTTCCTGTCTCTGTTTCCTGTCTCTTTTTCCTGTCTCTGTTTCCTGTCTCTGTTTCCTGTCTCTTTTTCCTGTCTCTGTTTCCTGTCTCTGTTTCCTGTCTCTGTTTCTGTCTCTGTTTCCTGTCTCTGTCTCCTGTCTCTGTCTCTGTTTCCTGTCTCTGTTTCCTGTCTCTTTTTCCTGTCTCTGGTTCCTGTCTCTGTTTCCTGTCTCTTTTTCCTGTCTCTGTTTCCTGTTTATGTTTCTGTTTCCTGTCTCTGTCTCCTGTCTCTGTCTCTGTTTCCTGTTTCTGTCTCTGTTTCTGTCTCTGTTTCCTGTCTCTGTTTCCTGTTTCTGTCTCTGTTTCTGTCTCTGTTTCCTGTCTCTGTCTCCTGTTTCTGTCTCTGTTTCCTGTCTCTGTTTCCTGTCTCTTTTTCCTGTCTCTGTCTCTGTTTCCTGTTTCTGTTTCCTGTCTCTGTTTCCTGTTTCCTGTCTCTGTCTCTGTTTCCTGTTTCTGTCTCTGTTTCCTGTTTCTGTTTCCTGTTTCTGTTTCCTGTCTCTGTTTCCTGTTTCCTGTCTCTGTCTCTGTTTCCTGTTTCTGTTTCCTGTCTCTGTCTCTGTTTCCTGTCTCTGTCTCTGTTTCCTGTTTCTGTTTCCTGTCTCTGTCTCTGTTTCCTGTTTCTGTCTCTGTTTCTGTCTCTGTTTCCTGTCTCTGGTTCCTGTTTCTGTTTCCTGTCTCTGTTTCCTGTCTCTTTTTCCTGTCTCTGTCTCTGTTTCCTGTCTCTGTTTCCTGTCTCTGTTTCCTGTTTCCTGTCTCTGTCTCTGTTTCCTGTTTCTGTTTCCTGTCTCTGACTCTGTTTCCTGTTTCTGTTTCCTGTTTCTGTTTCCTGTCTCTGTTTCCTGTCTCTTTTTCCTGTCTCTGTCTCTGTTTCCTGTCTCTGTTTCCTGTCTCTGTTTCCTGTTTCCTGTCTCTGTCTCTGTTTCCTGTTTCCTGTTTCCTGTCTCTGTCTCTGTTTCCTGTTTCTGTTTCCTGTCTCTGTCTCTGTTTCCTGTCTCTGTCTCTACCTCCTGTCCCAGGGCCTCACCTTGTTGCTCTTGCAGATGTGCATCAGAGTGTGTTTGGGGTGAGGGATGTTCGGCCACACGTAGCTGAATATTCTGTCAACGGGAGACAAATGGAAGTATATATATTTATATATATATATATAAATATATATATTTATATATATATATATAAATATATATAATCTAGAGTGTTGCACAGGTGATGGTGAGTAAAGGACACCTGTTCTTCAGGAGCAGCAGGAGCCCTGAAGGCAGCAGCAGCAGCAGAACCAGCAGCCCTCCAATCACAGCCGGGCGTCCTGGACACAGATCATTAACCATGAAGATCATTACACCGCTGAATGATGTGGATGTGAGGGCAGAGAGTAGTGTGTCTCACGGGGAGGGGTCAGCGGGGGGGTCAACGGGGGGGTCAGGGTCGGGCTCCAGGAGCTCCAGCTGCCCTGCAGCCCGTTAACAGGCAGAGAACGACCTCTGACCCGGTACTGATCCAGGACCAGCAGCAGGGAGGGGGAGGACAGGTTCTGCAGCTGGGACATTCATACATGACGATCATATAACAACAACAACAATAACAACAATAATAATAATAACAATAATACTAATAACTCACAGTGGAGCGGCCCCCCCTCCACAGCTGGATCTGGAACAGCTGGTTGTCGTCCCTCAGGTAGTCGTTGCTGTCGGGGCTCTGGAGGCGGATCAGAACCTGAGAGTCCATCAGGGAGAGGCTCACCTGGGGAGGGCGGGGCTTCACTGGGGGGGGGGAGGTACACATGGAGTTATATATATATAGAGTCCATCAGGGAGAGGCTCACCTGGGGGGGAGGGGCTTCACTGGGGGGGGGGTACACATGGAGTTATATATATATAGAGTCCATCAGGGAGAGGCTCACCTGGGGGGGAGGGGCTTCACTGGGGGGGGGGTACACATGGAGTTATATATATATAGAGTCCATCAGGGAGAGGCTCACCTGGGGGGGGAGGGGCTTCACTGGGGGGGGTACACATGGAGTTATATATATATAGAGTCCATCAGGGAGAGGCTCAACTGGGGGGGAGGGGCTTCACTGGGGGGGGAGGGGCTTCACTGGGGGGGGGGTACACATGGAGTTATACACATATAAAGGCCCTGACACACCAAGCAGTCTCCAGAGAACTCTCTGCCGTGTCCTCCTGCGTGTTGGCCATGTGTCGCACTGGAACACACCGCAAAGACTTCAGCCGAGCACGCACGAATTGCGCATGCGTGAGCGGCAATAACTGTCCTTACCAGCAGGCGGCGGTAGTGTGTATTCGTCATTCAAAAGAGGCAACAACCGGAAGACAGAGAAGAAGAACAGACTACGTGATATTAACAACAAATAGCGTGTGCGTTCCATTTTCACTCTCGTCCATCGAAAACATGTTTCGTGCGGTACTGGAGCTCAGCCATAAGAGTGCTGCTCGTGGAAGACATTCTCAAGCAACCGTTTCGCTTCTCATGCTCTGATTCGCTGCTGAACAGCCAATCAGAGTGATTTCTTCGTCCGACGCACGGCGGATTCAACATGCGTCGGCCATGAAAGGCGTGTCACGGCCGGTGCTGCGGGACACATCAAATGGAGTTTGGGCGACAGGACACGCTTCGTCGTCCGACTAACGAAAACGGCCGATCTGGTGTGCCTTAAGATGCTGCTCTCAGGCTGCTGTGTGTATCGAGTGTATTAATACACACTGTTCATACTGCTCTCAGGCTGCTGTGTGTATCGAGTGTATTAATACACACTGTTCATACTGCTCTCAGGCTGCTGTGTGTATCTAGTGTATTAATACACACTGTTCATACTGCTCTCAGGCTGCTGTGTGTATCTAGTGTATTAATACACACTGTTCATACTGCTCTCAGGCTGCTGTGTGTATCTAGTGTATTAATACACACTGTTCATACTGCTCTCAGGCTGCTGTGTGTATCTAGTGTATTAATACACACTGTTCATACTGCTCTCAGGCTGCTGTGTGTATCTAGTGTATTAATACACACTGTTCATACTGCTCTCAGGCTGCTGTGTGTATCTAGTGTATTAATACACACTGTTCATACTGCTCTCAGGCTGCTGTGTGTATCTAGTGTATTAATACACACTGTTCATACTGCTCTCAGGCTGCTGTGTGTATCTAGTGTATTAATACACACTGTTCATACTGCTCTCAGGCTGCTGTGTGTATCTAGTGTATTAATACACACTGTTCATACTGCTCTCAGGCTGCTGTGTGTTTCTAGTGTATTAATACACACTGTTCATACTGCTCTCAGGCTACTGTGTGTATCTAGTGTATTAATACACACTGTTCATACTGCTCTCAGGCTGCTGTGTGTATCTAGTGTATTAATACACACTGTTCATACTGCTCTCAGGCTGCTGTGTGTATCTAGTGTATTAATACACACTGTTCATACTGCTCTCAGGCTACTGTGTGTATCTAGTGTATTAATACACACTGTTCATACTGCTCTCAGGCTGCTGTGTGTATCTAGTGTATTAATACACACTGTTCATACTGCTCTCAGGCTGCTGTGTGTATCTAGTGTATTAATACACACTGTTCATACTGCTCTCAGGCTGCTGTGTGTATCTAGTGTATTAATACACACTGTTCATACTGCTCTCAGGCTGCTGTGTGTATCTAGTGTATTAATACACACTGTTCATACTGCTCACAGGCTGCTGTGTGTATCTAGTGTATTAATACACACTGTTCATACTGCTCACAGGCTGCTGTGTGTATCTAGTGTATTAATACACACTGTTCATACTGCTCTCAGGCTGCTGTGTGTATCTAGTGTATTAATACACACTGTTCATACTGCTCTCAGGCTGCTGTGTGTATCTAGTGTATTAATACACACTGTTCATACTGCTCTCAGGCTGCTGTGTGTATCTAGTGTATTAATACACACTGTTCATACTGCTCTCAGGCTGCTGTGTGTATCTAGTGTATTAATACACACTGTTCATACTGCTCTCAGGCTACTGTGTGTATCTAGTGTATTAATACACACTGTTCATACTGCTCTCAGGCTGCTGTGTGTATCTAGTGTATTAATACACACTGTTCATACTGCTCTCAGGCTGCTGTGTGTATCTAGTGTATTAATACACACTGTTCATACTGCTCTCAGGCTGCTGTGTGTATCTAGTGTATTAATACACACTGTTCATACTGCTCTCAGGCTGCTGTGTGTATCTAGTGTATTAATACACACTGTTCATACTGCTCTCAGGCTGCTGTGTGTATCTAGTGTATTAATACACACTGTTCATACTGCTCACAGGCTGCTGTGTGTATCTAGTGTATTAATACACACTGTTCATACTGCTCTCAGGCTGCTGTGTGTATCTAGTGTATTAATACACACTGTTCCTACTGCTCTCAGGCTGCTGTGTGTATCTAGTGTATTAATACACACTGTTCATACTGCTCTCAGGCTGCTGTGTGTATCTAGTGTATTAATACACACTGTTCATACTGCTCTCAGGCTGCTGTGTGTATCTAGTGTATTAATACACACTGTTCATACTGCTCTCAGGCTGCTGTGTGTATCTAGTGTATTAATACACACTGTTCATACTGCTCTCAGGCTGCTGTGTGTTTCTAGTGTATTAATACACACTGTTCATACTGCTCTCAGGCTGCTGTGTGTATCTAGTGT
>CM070435.1:369571-419186 GCA_036324595.1 Champsocephalus gunnari | reverse complement strand
TTAATACACACTGTTCATACTGCTCTCAGGCTGCTGTGTGTATCTAGTGTATTAATACACACTGTTCATACTGCTCTCAGGCTGCTGTGTGTATCTAGTGTATTAATACACACTGTTCCTACTGCTCTCAGGCTGCTGTGTGTATCTAGTGTATTAATACACACTGTTCATACTGCTCTCAGGCTGCTGTGTGTATCTAGTGTATTAATACACACTGTTCATACTGCTCTCAGGCTGCTGTGTGTATCTAGTGTATTAATACACACTGTTCATACTGCTCTCAGGCTGCTGTGTGTATCTAGTGTATTAATACACACTGTTCCTACTGCTCTCAGGCTGCTACATCCGACTGTGAAGAATGTGGTACTACATATTGGAACAGATGATGTTGTGAAACAAGAGTCAGAAGTGCTGAAAAAAGACTTTAAATGTCTGTTGGAAACGGCCAGCTCTCTAAATGCAGAGCTGTTCATCAGTGGCCCTCTACCGCCAGGCAGAAGAGGAGTGGAGAGATTCAGCAGACTGTCTGCACTGACCACCTGGCTTTCACCTGCCTGTACTGACCATTCTGTGCATTTTATTGACAATTTTAACTTGTTCTGGGACCGCAGACATCTTTTCAAGGCAAATGGAGTTTGCCTGAGCAAGTCAGGAGTGAAATTGTTTATCTCTAACATATTCAACTGCCTCCGTCATCAATCTGTTCCCTCTGCCAAGGACAAGCGGCAAGAGGAATCAAAACAGGAGAAAGACACAACACATCGCGCAGAACACCCTGAAGAAGTATCACTGCACCCGCCTGAGGAATGTTCTGATTATGGGAGACCTATGAGACACATGGAGGAGTCCCCACCGCCCGTCACCCCCCCCCCTGTCAACGCCTTTGAGGATACTCTGTTCACCCTTTCGCCCTCGCCCACCCTCCTGGAGATCGTGGAACACAAGAAGGAGATACAGAGGGCTGGCACCGATTCCTTCCTGGATTTCAAAGACCAGACTAAGGCGATACGCAGGGCTGGCAGCATGTCCTTTACCCCCGCCCCTCAACGACGCCCACCAAAATCACCAAAGCAGAGCGCACCATCTCCCCCGGCTTCATCACCATGCCTACCACAATCATCCAAACCAAAACAATCTGCAAACTGATATCTGCTGGGTCCAGGCTCAAGGGCGTATGGCACTCTCAACTCTTTCCAGGACATGCCGGGCCCTGCCTGCCAGTAGCTTTGCCGATATCTGTGTTGATAGGTAACAGATTAAGAGCGGTGAATGATCTTAGATACAGGAAGCACTCAAACGTTTGTGTGAGTTTATCTAATTTAGCAGTGATTCCATGTCAGCCACAGCTTGTTACAGAAAACCTGACTGATAGTGTGTTTAACGAACTTAAACTAGCTTTATTAAATGTCAGGTCTTTGGCAGGAAAAATATTTGTAATCAATGATTTTATCACTGAGCACAATCTGGATTTTATGATTTTAACAGAAACTTGGATTGAACAAAATAACAGTGCAGCTGTTCTTATCGAATCAACCCCTCCCAACTTTAGTTTATGAGTCAGGAAAGGATGCATAAGAAAGGGGGTGGAGTTGCTATTCTGTTCAATGATTCCCTTCAATGCAGGAAGACATCGTATGGAAACTTTGATTCTTTTGAATATGTGGCCCTTCAGCTGAAATGCTCCTCTCGAGCTCTGTTCCTAAATATCTATAGGCCACCCAAATACTGTGCAAGCTTTGTGATGACCTTACTGAACTGCTGTCTGTAGTGTGTATTGACTTTGACCGTCTAGTCATTGTTGGTGATTTTAACATCCATGTTGACAACCCCCAGGACAGAGGGGCTAAAGAACGGTTCTGAACCCCCAGGACAGAGGGGCTAAAGAACTGTTCTGTGTTCTTGATAGCTATGGACTGACTCAGCATGTGACGGAGCCCACGCACAATAAGGGGCACACTCTGGACTTAATTATCTCAAAGGGTCTGAATATCTCTGAGGTCGTGGTGACTGATGTTGCGCTCTCTGACCATTCCTGTGTTTTCTTTGAGAGCTCTATTTCTGTTCACACAGAGTGTTCAAAAAGAGGAACCACAAAGCGATATTTAACTGGAAACACGAGGGAAACGTTTACTCAGGATGTTTCTTCCACACTTGCCCCTGCTAACACCTCAGTAAATGAGCTAGTAGATCATTTCAATTCAAAAATGTTAAATGTTATAGATGCCATTGCTCCAGCTAAGGTAAAGGAAGTGACTGGGAAGAACATATCTCCATGGAGAAAGGCCATGACCGTGAGAGCAGAAAAAGAGAATGTCGAAAAGCTGAACGCAGGTGGCGAAAAACAAATCTCCAGGTTCACTTTGAAATCTATAAAGAGAGACTTGGCCTTTATAATTTGGAATTGAAAAACGCACGACAATCATTCTTCTCTGACATCATTACCAAACACAAAAACAACGCCCGTGCCTTGTTCGCTCCCGTCGACAGACTAACTAACCCCCCAGTGTCAGTAGCCTCTGAATTTCTATCCACCAGGGCGTGCGATGATTTTGCCTTTTTCACTGACAACATTCAGAACATCAGACGAGCAGTCAGTGCCTCTGCATCAGGGACAGCAGATGTGTTGTCTCTGTGTCCACTTAACATCAATTCAGACTTCATGACACAGGTCCATCAGATTAATGATAAAAACCTGGAGGACATTATTCAACTTCTGAAGTCCTCCTCCTGCTGCCTCGATATTATTCCAACAGGGTTTTTCAAAGATGTTTTGCCTTGCATGGCCTCAGAACTACTTCATATAGTAAACAAGTCTCTTCACTCAGGTGTTGTTCCACAGGCCCTGAAAACTGCAGTCATTACACCGCTCTTAAAAAAGAATAATCTAGATGCTTCAGTAATGAACGATTACAGGCCCATATCAAACCTGCCATTTCTAGGTAAGATCATTGAAAAAGTTTTTTTTTAACAGTTGAGTAATTTCTTGCATTTAAATAATGTTTGGATGTGTTCCAGTCAGGCTTTCGTCCAAACCACAGCACTGAGGCTGCTCTGGTAAAGGTCTTTAACGACATCCACTTAAACACAGACAGTGGCAGAACTCCAGTGTTAGTATTATTAGATCTGAGTGCTGCGTGTGACGCTGTTGACCACAGCATATTACTGGACCGACTGGAACACTGGGTGGGACTTTCGGAAACAGTTCTAAATTCGTTTGAATCCTACTTAAAGGACAGAAACAACTTTGTTTCTATCGGTAAATACACATCTGAGTTGACAAATATGACATGTGGGGTTCCTCAAGGCTCCATCTTGGGGCCTCTTCTCTTTAACATCTACATGCTACCACTGGCTCAGATAATGAAGAACAACAAAATAAGTTACCATAGCTATGCAGATGACACACACATGTACGTAACCATTTCACCAGGAGACTATGCTCCAATTCAAACACTGAGTAAGAGCATTGAACAAATCAATGACTGGATGTGTCAGAACTTTCTCCAATTAAACAAAGATAAAACTGAGGTAATGGTTTTTGGAGCCAAGGCAGAACGTTTAAAAGTTAGCGCTGAGCTTCAGTCTGCAATGTTCAAAACAACAGATAGAGCCAGAGATCTAGGTGTACTCATGGACTCTGACCTGAGTTTCAACAGTCACATTAAAACAGTTACTAAATCAGCCTACTATCACCTAAAGAACATATCTAGGATTAAAGACTAATGTCACAGCAGGATCTGGAGACACGTGTCCATGCCTTTATCTTCAGTAGACTCGACTACTGCAATGGTGTCTTCACAGGTCTCACTAACACATCCATTAGGAAGCTGCAGCTGATTCAGAACGCCGCTGCTCGAGTCCTCACTGACACTAAGAAAGTGGATCACATCACTCCTGCTCTGAAGTCTTTACACTGGCTTCCTGTGTGTCGAAGAATATATTTCAAAATACTGCTGCTGGTTTATAAAGCACTGAATGGGTTAGGCCCAAAACACATCTCTGACCTCCTGCTGAACTATGAACCATCCAGATCTCTCAGGTCTTCAGGGACTGGTCAGCTTCCTGTCCCCAGAGACAGATCTCTCAGGTCTTCAGGGACTGGTCAGCTTCCTGTCCCCAGAGACAGATCTCTCAGGTCTTCAGGGACTGGTCAGCTTCCTGTCCCCAGAGACAGATCTCTCAGGTCTTCAGGGACTGGTCAGCTTCCTGTCCCCAGAGACAGATCTCTCAGGTCTTCAGGGACTGGTCAGCTTTCTGTCCCCAGAGACAGATCTCTCAGGTCTTCAGGGACTGGTCAGCTTCCTGTCCCCAGAGACAGATCTCTCAGGTCTTCAGGGACTGGTCAGCTTCCTGTCCCCAGAGACAGGTCTCTCAGGTCTTCAGGGACTGGTCAGCTTCCTGTCCCCAGAGACAGATCTCTCAGGTCTTCAGGGACTGGTCAGCTTCCTGTCCCCATAGACAGATCTCTCAGGTCTTCAGGGACTGGTCAGCTTCCTGTCCCCAGAGACAGGTCTCTCAGGTCTTCAGGGACTGGTCAGCTTCCTGTCCCCAGAGACAGGTCTCTCAGGTCTTCAGGGACTGGTCAGCTTTCTGTCCCCAGAGACAGATCTCTCAGGTCTTCAGGGACTGGTCAGCTTCCTGTCCCCAGAGACAGATCTCTCAGGTCTTCAGGGACTGGTCAGCTTCCTGTCCCCAGAGACAGATCTCTCAGGTCTTCAGGGACTGGTCAGCTTCCTGTCCCCAGAGTCAGAACTAAACACTAAACTAAGCAGCGTTCAGTTATCATGCTCCAAACATCTGGAACTAACTCCCAGAAACCTGCAGGTCCGCTGCAGCTCTGACTACTTTCAGATCCAGCAAGAAGACTTTTCTTTTTGTCGCTGCTTTTAATTGAACTATTCACATCTTAGACTCACTGTAACTTTGATCCATGTACTTGTTTCTTAATGTTTATTTGATTAGCTTTTCTTTTTTAATGCTTAATGTCTTTCATTTTTTTTTGTAAAGCACTTTGAATTGCCTTGCGTTGAAAAGTGCTGTATAAATAAACTTGCCTTGCCTTGCTATGTGTATCTAGTGTATTAATACACACTGTTCATACTGCTCTCAGGCTGCTGTGTGTATCTAGTGTATTAATACACACTGTTCATACTGCTCTCAGGCTGCTGTGTGTATCTAGTGTATTAATACACACTGTTCATACTGCTCTCAGGCTGCTGTGTGTATCTAGTGTATTAATACACACTGTTCATACTGCTCTCAGGCTGCTGTGTGTATCTAGTGTATTAATACACACTGTTCATACTGCTCTCAGGCTGCTGTGTGTATCTAGTGTATTAATACACACTGTTCATACTGCTCTCAGGCTGCTGTGTGTATCTAGTGTATTAATACACACTGTTCATACTGCTCTCAGGCTGCTGTGTGTATCTAGTGTATTAATACACACTGTTCATACTGCTCTCAGGCTGCTGTGTGTATCTAGTGTATTAATACACACTGTTCATACTGCTCTCAGGCTGCTGTGTGTATCTAGTGTATTAATACACACTGTTCATACTGCTCTCAGGCTGCTGTGTGTATCTAGTGTATTAATACACACTGTTCATACTGCTCTCAGGCTGCTGTGTGTATCTAGTGTATTAATACACACTGTTCATACTGCTCTCAGGCTGCTGTGTGTATCTAGTGTATTAATACACACTGTTCATACTGCTCTCAGGCTGCTGTGTGTATCTAGTGTATTAATACACACTGTTCATACTGCTCTCAGGCTGCTGTGTGTATCTAGTGTATTAATACACACTGTTCATACTGCTCTCAGGCTGCTGTGTGTATCTAGTGTATTAATACACACTGTTCATACTGCTCTCAGGCTGCTGTGTGTATCTAGTGTATTAATACACACTGTTCATACTGCTCTCAGGCTGCTGTGTGTATCTAGTGTATTAATACACACTGTTCCTACTGCTCTCAGGCTGCTGTGTGTATCTAGTGTATTAATACACACTGTTCATACTGCTCTCAGGCTGCTGTGTGTATCTAGTGTATTAATACACACTGTTCATACTGCTCTCAGGCTGCTGTGTGTATCTAGTGTATTAATACACACTGTTCATACTGCTCTCAGGCTGCTGTGTGTATCTAGTGTATTAATACACACTGTTCATACTGCTCTCAGGCTGCTGTGTGTATCTAGTGTATTAATACACACTGTTCCTACTGCTCTCAGGCTGCTACATCCGACTGTGAAGAATGTGGTACTACATATTGGAACAGATGATGTTGTGAAACAAGAGTCAGAAGTGCTGAAAAAAGACTTTAAATGTCTGTTGGAAACGGCCAGCTCTCTAAATGCAGAGCTGTTCATCAGTGGCCCTCTACCGCCAGGCAGAAGAGGAGTGGAGAGATTCAGCAGACTGTCTGCACTGACCACCTGGCTTTCACCTGCCTGTACTGACCATTCTGTGCATTTTATTGACAATTTTAACTTGTTCTGGGACCGCAGACATCTTTTCAAGGCAAATGGAGTTTGCCTGAGCAAGTCAGGAGTGAAATTGTTTATCTCTAACATATTCAACTGCCTCCGTCATCAATCTGTTCCCTCTGCCAAGGACAAGCGGCAAGAGGAATCAAAACAGGAGAAAGACACAACACATCGCGCAGAACACCCTGAAGAAGTATCACTGCACCCGCCTGAGGAATGTTCTGATTATGGGAGACCTATGAGACACATGGAGGAGTCCCCACCGCCCGTCACCCCCCCCCCTGTCAACGCCTTTGAGGATACTCTGTTCACCCTTTCGCCCTCGCCCACCCTCCTGGAGATCGTGGAACACAAGAAGGAGATACAGAGGGCTGGCACCGATTCCTTCCTGGATTTCAAAGACCAGACTAAGGCGATACGCAGGGCTGGCAGCATGTCCTTTACCCCCGCCCCTCAACGACGCCCACCAAAATCACCAAAGCAGAGCGCACCATCTCCCCCGGCTTCATCACCATGCCTACCACAATCATCCAAACCAAAACAATCTGCAAACTGATATCTGCTGGGTCCAGGCTCAAGGGCGTATGGCACTCTCAACTCTTTCCAGGACATGCCGGGCCCTGCCTGCCAGTAGCTTTGCCGATATCTGTGTTGATAGGTAACAGATTAAGAGCGGTGAATGATCTTAGATACAGGAAGCACTCAAACGTTTGTGTGAGTTTATCTAATTTAGCAGTGATTCCATGTCAGCCACAGCTTGTTACAGAAAACCTGACTGATAGTGTGTTTAACGAACTTAAACTAGCTTTATTAAATGTCAGGTCTTTGGCAGGAAAAATATTTGTAATCAATGATTTTATCACTGAGCACAATCTGGATTTTATGATTTTAACAGAAACTTGGATTGAACAAAATAACAGTGCAGCTGTTCTTATCGAATCAACCCCTCCCAACTTTAGTTTATGAGTCAGGAAAGGATGCATAAGAAAGGGGGTGGAGTTGCTATTCTGTTCAATGATTCCCTTCAATGCAGGAAGACATCGTATGGAAACTTTGATTCTTTTGAATATGTGGCCCTTCAGCTGAAATGCTCCTCTCGAGCTCTGTTCCTAAATATCTATAGGCCACCCAAATACTGTGCAAGCTTTGTGATGACCTTACTGAACTGCTGTCTGTAGTGTGTATTGACTTTGACCGTCTAGTCATTGTTGGTGATTTTAACATCCATGTTGACAACCCCCAGGACAGAGGGGCTAAAGAACGGTTCTGAACCCCCAGGACAGAGGGGCTAAAGAACTGTTCTGTGTTCTTGATAGCTATGGACTGACTCAGCATGTGACGGAGCCCACGCACAATAAGGGGCACACTCTGGACTTAATTATCTCAAAGGGTCTGAATATCTCTGAGGTCGTGGTGACTGATGTTGCGCTCTCTGACCATTCCTGTGTTTTCTTTGAGAGCTCTATTTCTGTTCACACAGAGTGTTCAAAAAGAGGAACCACAAAGCGATATTTAACTGGAAACACGAGGGAAACGTTTACTCAGGATGTTTCTTCCACACTTGCCCCTGCTAACACCTCAGTAAATGAGCTAGTAGATCATTTCAATTCAAAAATGTTAAATGTTATAGATGCCATTGCTCCAGCTAAGGTAAAGGAAGTGACTGGGAAGAACATATCTCCATGGAGAAAGGCCATGACCGTGAGAGCAGAAAAAGAGAATGTCGAAAAGCTGAACGCAGGTGGCGAAAAACAAATCTCCAGGTTCACTTTGAAATCTATAAAGAGAGACTTGGCCTTTATAATTTGGAATTGAAAAACGCACGACAATCATTCTTCTCTGACATCATTACCAAACACAAAAACAACGCCCGTGCCTTGTTCGCTCCCGTCGACAGACTAACTAACCCCCCAGTGTCAGTAGCCTCTGAATTTCTATCCACCAGGGCGTGCGATGATTTTGCCTTTTTCACTGACAACATTCAGAACATCAGACGAGCAGTCAGTGCCTCTGCATCAGGGACAGCAGATGTGTTGTCTCTGTGTCCACTTAACATCAATTCAGACTTCATGACACAGGTCCATCAGATTAATGATAAAAACCTGGAGGACATTATTCAACTTCTGAAGTCCTCCTCCTGCTGCCTCGATATTATTCCAACAGGGTTTTTCAAAGATGTTTTGCCTTGCATGGCCTCAGAACTACTTCATATAGTAAACAAGTCTCTTCACTCAGGTGTTGTTCCACAGGCCCTGAAAACTGCAGTCATTACACCGCTCTTAAAAAAGAATAATCTAGATGCTTCAGTAATGAACGATTACAGGCCCATATCAAACCTGCCATTTCTAGGTAAGATCATTGAAAAAGTTTTTTTTTAACAGTTGAGTAATTTCTTGCATTTAAATAATGTTTGGATGTGTTCCAGTCAGGCTTTCGTCCAAACCACAGCACTGAGGCTGCTCTGGTAAAGGTCTTTAACGACATCCACTTAAACACAGACAGTGGCAGAACTCCAGTGTTAGTATTATTAGATCTGAGTGCTGCGTGTGACGCTGTTGACCACAGCATATTACTGGACCGACTGGAACACTGGGTGGGACTTTCGGAAACAGTTCTAAATTCGTTTGAATCCTACTTAAAGGACAGAAACAACTTTGTTTCTATCGGTAAATACACATCTGAGTTGACAAATATGACATGTGGGGTTCCTCAAGGCTCCATCTTGGGGCCTCTTCTCTTTAACATCTACATGCTACCACTGGCTCAGATAATGAAGAACAACAAAATAAGTTACCATAGCTATGCAGATGACACACACATGTACGTAACCATTTCACCAGGAGACTATGCTCCAATTCAAACACTGAGTAAGAGCATTGAACAAATCAATGACTGGATGTGTCAGAACTTTCTCCAATTAAACAAAGATAAAACTGAGGTAATGGTTTTTGGAGCCAAGGCAGAACGTTTAAAAGTTAGCGCTGAGCTTCAGTCTGCAATGTTCAAAACAACAGATAGAGCCAGAGATCTAGGTGTACTCATGGACTCTGACCTGAGTTTCAACAGTCACATTAAAACAGTTACTAAATCAGCCTACTATCACCTAAAGAACATATCTAGGATTAAAGACTAATGTCACAGCAGGATCTGGAGACACGTGTCCATGCCTTTATCTTCAGTAGACTCGACTACTGCAATGGTGTCTTCACAGGTCTCACTAACACATCCATTAGGAAGCTGCAGCTGATTCAGAACGCCGCTGCTCGAGTCCTCACTGACACTAAGAAAGTGGATCACATCACTCCTGCTCTGAAGTCTTTACACTGGCTTCCTGTGTGTCGAAGAATATATTTCAAAATACTGCTGCTGGTTTATAAAGCACTGAATGGGTTAGGCCCAAAACACATCTCTGACCTCCTGCTGAACTATGAACCATCCAGATCTCTCAGGTCTTCAGGGACTGGTCAGCTTCCTGTCCCCAGAGACAGATCTCTCAGGTCTTCAGGGACTGGTCAGCTTCCTGTCCCCAGAGACAGATCTCTCAGGTCTTCAGGGACTGGTCAGCTTCCTGTCCCCAGAGACAGATCTCTCAGGTCTTCAGGGACTGGTCAGCTTCCTGTCCCCAGAGACAGATCTCTCAGGTCTTCAGGGACTGGTCAGCTTTCTGTCCCCAGAGACAGATCTCTCAGGTCTTCAGGGACTGGTCAGCTTCCTGTCCCCAGAGACAGATCTCTCAGGTCTTCAGGGACTGGTCAGCTTCCTGTCCCCAGAGACAGGTCTCTCAGGTCTTCAGGGACTGGTCAGCTTCCTGTCCCCAGAGACAGATCTCTCAGGTCTTCAGGGACTGGTCAGCTTCCTGTCCCCATAGACAGATCTCTCAGGTCTTCAGGGACTGGTCAGCTTCCTGTCCCCAGAGACAGGTCTCTCAGGTCTTCAGGGACTGGTCAGCTTCCTGTCCCCAGAGACAGGTCTCTCAGGTCTTCAGGGACTGGTCAGCTTTCTGTCCCCAGAGACAGATCTCTCAGGTCTTCAGGGACTGGTCAGCTTCCTGTCCCCAGAGACAGATCTCTCAGGTCTTCAGGGACTGGTCAGCTTCCTGTCCCCAGAGACAGATCTCTCAGGTCTTCAGGGACTGGTCAGCTTCCTGTCCCCAGAGTCAGAACTAAACACTAAACTAAGCAGCGTTCAGTTATCATGCTCCAAACATCTGGAACTAACTCCCAGAAACCTGCAGGTCCGCTGCAGCTCTGACTACTTTCAGATCCAGCAAGAAGACTTTTCTTTTTGTCGCTGCTTTTAATTGAACTATTCACATCTTAGACTCACTGTAACTTTGATCCATGTACTTGTTTCTTAATGTTTATTTGATTAGCTTTTCTTTTTTAATGCTTAATGTCTTTCATTTTTTTTTGTAAAGCACTTTGAATTGCCTTGCGTTGAAAAGTGCTGTATAAATAAACTTGCCTTGCCTTGCTATGTGTATCTAGTGTATTAATACACACTGTTCATACTGCTCTCAGGCTGCTGTGTGTATCTAGTGTATTAATACACACTGTTCATACTGCTCTCAGGCTGCTATGTGTATCTAGTGTATTAATACGCACTGTTCATACTGCTCTCAGGCTGCTGTGTGTATCTAGTGTATTAATACGCACTGTTCATACTGCTCTCAGGCTGCTGTGTGTATCTAGTGTATTAATACGCACTGTTCATACTGCTCTCAGGCTGCTGTGTGTATCTAGTGTATTAATACACACTGTGCATACTGCTCTCAGGCTGCTGTGTGTATCTAGTGTATTAATACACACTGTTCATACTGCTCTCAGGCTGCTGTGTGTATCTAGTGTATTAATACACACTGTTCATACTGCTCTCAGGCTGCTATGTGTATCTAGTGTATTAATACGCACTGTTCATACTGCTCTCAGGCTGCTGTGTGTATCTAGTGTATTAATACGCACTGTTCATACTGCTCTCAGGCTGCTGTGTGTATCTAGTGTATTAATACGCACTGTTCATACTGCTCTCAGGCTGCTGTGTGTATCTAGTGTATTAATACACACTGTGCATACTGCTCTCAGGCTGCTGTGTGTATCTAGTGTATTAATACACACTGTTCATACTGCTCTCAGGCTGCTGTGTGTATCTAGTGTATTAATACACACTGTTCATACCGCTCTCAGGCTGCTGTGTGTATCTAGTGTATTAATACACACTGTTCATACTGCTCTCAGGCTGCTGTGTGTATCTAGTGTATTAATACACACTGTTCATACTGCTCTCAGGCTGCTGTGTGTTTCTAGTGTATTAATACACACTGTTCATACTGCTCTCAGGCTGCTGTGTGTATCTAGTGTATTAATACACACTGTTCCTACTGCTCTCAGGCTGCTGTGTGTATCTAGTGTATTAATACACACTGTTCATACTGCTCTCAGGCTGCTGTGTGTATCTAGTGTATTAATACACACTGTTCCTACTGCTCTCAGGCTGCTGTGTGTATCTAGTGTATTAATACACACTGTTCATACTGCTCTCAGGCTGCTGTGTGTATCTAGTGTATTAATACACACTGTTCATACTGCTCTCAGGCTGCTGTGTGTATCTAGTGTATTAATACACACTGTTCCTACTGCTCTCAGGCTGCTGTGTGTATCTAGTGTATTAATACGCACTGTTCATACTGCTCTCAGGCTACTGTGTGTATCTAGTGTATTAATACACACTGTTCATTCTGCTCTCAGGCTGCTGTGTGTATCTAGTGTATTAATACACACTGTTCATACTGCTCTCAGGCTGCTGTGTGTATCTAGTGTATTAATACACACTGTTCATACTGCTCTCAGGCTGCTGTGTGTATCTAGTGTATTAATACACACTGTTCCTACTGCTCTCAGGCTGCTACATCCGACTGTGAAGAATGTGGTACTACATATTGGAACAGATGATGTTGTGAAACAAGAGTCAGAAGTGCTGAAAAAAGACTTTAAATGTCTGTTGGAAACGGCCAGCTCTCTAAATGCAGAGCTGTTCATCAGTGGCCCTCTACCGCCAGGCAGAAGAGGAGTGGAGAGATTCAGCAGACTGTCTGCACTGACCACCTGGCTTTCACCTGCCTGTACTGACCATTCTGTGCATTTTATTGACAATTTTAACTTGTTCTGGGACCGCAGACATCTTTTCAAGGCAAATGGAGTTTGCCTGAACAAGTCAGGAGTGAAATTGTTTATCTCTAACATATTCAACTGCCTCCGTCATCAATCTGTTCCCTCTGCCAAGGACAAGCGGCAAGAGGAATCAAAACAGGAGAAAGACACAACACATCGCGCAGAACACCCTGAAGAAGTATCACTGCACCCGCCTGAGGAATGTTCTGATTATGGGAGACCTATGAGACACATGGAGGAGTCCCCACCGCCCGTCACCCCCCCCCTGTCAACGCCTTTGAGGATACTCTGTTCACCCTTTCGCCCTCGCCCACCCTCCTGGAGATCGTGGAACACAAGAAGGAGATACAGAGGGCTGGCACCGATTCCTTCCTGGATTTCAAAGACCAGACTAAGGCGATACGCAGGGCTGGCAGCATGTCCTTTACCCCCGCCCCTCAACGACGCCCACCAAAATCACCAAAGCAGAGCGCACCATCTCCCCCGGCTTCATCACCATGCCTACCACAATCATCCAAACCAAAACAATCTGCAAACTGATATCTGCTGGGTCCAGGCTCAAGGGCGTATGGCACTCTCAACTCTTTCCAGGACATGCCGGGCCCTGCCTGCCAGTAGCTTTGCCGATATCTGTGTTGATAGGTAACAGATTAAGAGCGGTGAATGATCTTAGATACAGGAAGCACTCAAACGTTTGTGTGAGTTTATCTAATTTAGCAGTGATTCCATGTCAGCCACAGCTTGTTACAGAAAACCTGACTGATAGTGTGTTTAACAAACTTAAACTAGCTTTATTAAATGTCAGGTCTTTGGCAGGAAAAATATTTGTAATCAATGATTTTATCACTGAGCACAATCTGGATTTTATGATTTTAACAGAAACTTGGATTGAACAAAATAACAGTGCAGCTGTTCTTATCGAATCAACCCCTCCCAACTTTAGTTTATGAGTCAGGAAAGGATGCATAAGAAAGGGGGTGGAGTTGCTATTCTGTTCAATGATTCCCTTCAATGCAGGAAGACATCGTATGGAAACTTTGATTCTTTTGAATATGTGGCCCTTCAGCTGAAATGCTCCTCTCGAGCTCTGTTCCTAAATATCTATAGGCCACCCAAATACTGTGCAAGCTTTGTGATGACCTTACTGAACTGCTGTCTGTAGTGTGTATTGACTTTGACCGTCTAGTCATTGTTGGTGATTTTAACATCCATGTTGACAACCCCCAGGACAGAGGGGCTAAAGAACGGTTCTGAACCCCCAGGACAGAGGGGCTAAAGAACTGTTCTGTGTTCTTGATAGCTATGGACTGACTCAGCATGTGACGGAGCCCACGCACAATAAGGGGCACACTCTGGACTTAATTATCTCAAAGGGTCTGAATATCTCTGAGGTCGTGGTGACTGATGTTGCGCTCTCTGACCATTCCTGTGTTTTCTTTGAGAGCTCTATTTCTGTTCACACAGAGTGTTCAAAAAGAGGAACCACAAAGCGATATTTAACTGGAAACACGAGGGAAACGTTTACTCAGGATGTTTCTTCCACACTTGCCCCTGCTAACACCTCAGTAAATGAGCTAGTAGATCATTTCAATTCAAAAATGTTAAATGTTATAGATGCCATTGCTCCAGCTAAGGTAAAGGAAGTGACTGGGAAGAACATATCTCCATGGAGAAAGGCCATGACCGTGAGAGCAGAAAAAGAGAATGTCGAAAAGCTGAACGCAGGTGGCGAAAAACAAATCTCCAGGTTCACTTTGAAATCTATAAAGAGAGACTTGGCCTTTATAATTTGGAATTGAAAAACGCACGACAATCATTCTTCTCTGACATCATTACCAAACACAAAAACAACGCCCGTGCCTTGTTCGCTCCCGTCGACAGACTAACTAACCCCCCAGTGTCAGTAGCCTCTGAATTTCTATCCACCAGGGCGTGCGATGATTTTGCCTTTTTCACTGACAACATTCAGAACATCAGACGAGCAGTCAGTGCCTCTGCATCAGGGACAGCAGATGTGTTGTCTCTGTGTCCACTTAACATCAATTCAGACTTCATGACACAGGTCCATCAGATTAATGATAAAAACCTGGAGGACATTATTCAACTTCTGAAGTCCTCCTCCTGCTGCCTCGATATTATTCCAACAGGGTTTTTCAAAGATGTTTTGCCTTGCATGGCCTCAGAACTACTTCATATAGTAAACAAGTCTCTTCACTCAGGTGTTGTTCCACAGGCCCTGAAAACTGCAGTCATTACACCGCTCTTAAAAAAGAATAATCTAGATGCTTCAGTAATGAACGATTACAGGCCCATATCAAACCTGCCATTTCTAGGTAAGATCATTGAAAAAGTTTTTTTTTAACAGTTGAGTAATTTCTTGCATTTAAATAACTGTTTCGATGTGTTCCAGTCAGGCTTTCGTCCAAACCACAGCACTGAGGCTGCTCTGGTAAAGGTCTTTAACGACATCCACTTAAACACAGACAGTGGCAGAACTCCAGTGTTAGTATTATTAGATCTGAGTGCTGCGTGTGACGCTGTTGACCACAGCATATTACTGGACCGACTGGAACACTGGGTGGGACTTTCGGAAACAGTTCTAAATTCGTTTGAATCCTACTTAAAGGACAGAAACAACTTTGTTTCTATCGGTAAATACACATCTGAGTTGACAAATATGACATGTGGGGTTCCTCAAGGCTCCATCTTGGGGCCTCTTCTCTTTAACATCTACATGCTACCACTGGCTCAGATAATGAAGAACAACAAAATAAGTTACCATAGCTATGCAGATGACACACACATTTACATAACCATTTCCCCAGGAGACTATGCTCCAATTCAAACACTGAGTAAGAGCATTGAACAAATCAATGACTGGATGTGTCAGAACTTTCTCCAATTAAACAAAGATAAAACTGAGGTAATGGTTTTTGGAGCCAAGGCAGAACGTTTAAAAGTTAGCGCTGAGCTTCAGTCTGCAATGTTCAAAACAACAGATAGAGCCAGAGATCTAGGTGTACTCATGGACTCTGACCTGAGTTTCAACAGTCACATTAAAACAGTTACTAAATCAGCCTACTATCACCTAAAGAACATATCTAGGATTAAAGACTAATGTCACAGCAGGATCTGGAGACACGTGTCCATGCCTTTATCTTCAGTAGACTCGACTACTGCAATGGTGTCTTCACAGGTCTCACTAACACATCCATTAGGAAGCTGCAGCTGATTCAGAACGCCGCTGCTCGAGTCCTCACTGACACTAAGAAAGTGGATCACATCACTCCTGCTCTGAAGTCTTTACACTGGCTTCCTGTGTGTCGAAGAATATATTTCAAAATACTGCTGCTGGTTTATAAAGCACTGAATGGGTTAGGCCCAGAATACATTTCTGACCTCCTGCTAAACTATGAACCATCCAGATCTCTCAGGTCTTCAGGGACTGGTCAGCTTCCTGTCCCCAGAGACAGATCTCTCAGGTCTTCAGGGACTGGTCAGCTTCCTGTCCCCAGAGACAGATCTCTCAGGTCTTCAGGGACTGGTCAGCTTCCTGTCCCCAGAGACAGATCTCTCAGGTCTTCAGGGACTGGTCAGCTTCCTGTCCCCAGAGACAGATCTCTCAGGTCTTCAGGGACAGGTCAGCTTCCTGTCCCCAGAGACAGATCTCTCAGGTCTTCAGGGACTGGTCAGCTTCCTGTCCCCAGAGACAGATCTCTCAGGTCTTCAGGGACTGGTCAGCTTCCTGTCCCCAGAGACAGATCTCTCAGGTCTTCAGGGACTGGTCAGCTTTCTGTCCCCAGAGTCAGAACTAAACATGGAGAAGCAGCGTTCAGTTATTATGCTCCAAACATCTGGAACTAACTCCCAGAAACCTGCAGGTCCGCTGCAACTCTGACTACTTTTAGATCCAGCAAGAAGACTTTTCTTTTTGTCGCTGCTTTTAATTGAACTATTCACATCTTAGACTCACTGTAACTTTGATCCATGTACTTGTTTCTTAATGTTTATTTGATTAGCTTTTCTTTTTTAATGCTTAATGTCTTTCATTTTTTTTTGTAAAGCACTTTGAATTGCCTTGCGTTGAAAAGTGCTGTATAAATAAACTTGCCTTGCCTTGCTATGTGTATCTAGTGTATTAATACACACTGTTCATACTGCTCTCAGGCTGCTGTGTGTATCTAGTGTATTAATACACACTGTTCATACTGCTCTCAGGCTGCTATGTGTATCTAGTGTATTAATACGCACTGTTCATACTGCTCTCAGGCTGCTGTGTGTATCTAGTGTATTAATACGCACTGTTCATACTGCTCTCAGGCTGCTGTGTGTATCGAGTGTATTAATACACACTGTTCATACTGCTCTCAGGCTGCTGTGTGTATCTAGTGTATTAATACACACTGTGCATACTGCTCTCAGGCTGCTGTGTGTATCTAGTGTATTAATACACACTGTTCATACTGCTCTCAGGCTGCTGTGTGTATCTAGTGTATTAATACACACTGTTCATACCGCTCTCAGGCTGCTGTGTGTATCTAGTGTATTAATACACACTGTTCATACTGCTCTCAGGCTGCTGTGTGTATCTAGTGTACTAATACAAACTGTTCATACTGCTCTCAGGCTGCTGTGTGTATCTAGTGTATTAATACACTGTTCATACTGCTCTCAGGCTGCTGTGTGTATCTAGTGTATTAATACTCACTGTTCATACTGCTCTCAGGCTGCTGTGTGTATCTAGTGTATTAATACACACTGTTCATACTGCTCTCAGGCTGCTGTGTGTATCTAGTGTATTAATACACACTGTTCATACTGCTCTCAGGCTGCTGTGTGTATCTAGTGTATTAATACACACTGTTCATACTGCTCTCAGGCTGCTGTGTGTATCTAGTGTATTAATACACACTGTTCATACTGCTCTCAGGCTGCTGTGTGTGTCTAGTGTATTAATACACACTGTTCATACTGCTCTCAGGCTGCTGTGTGTTTCTAGTGTATTAATACACACTGTTCATACTGCTCTCAGGCTGCTGTGTGTGTCTAGTGTATTAATACACACTGTTCATACTGCTCTCAGGCTGCTGTGTGTATCTAGTGTATTAATACAAACAGAGGACAATCCCCACAGGAGCACTTTGGGGTGAAGCGTCTCAGGGACACAACGACATGCTGACTGCAGTGGGGTTTGAACCTTGATCCCAACACCAACGCACTACCCACTGCACCACACGCCTCCATGTTCATACTGCTCATACTACACAGTTATATATATATATATATATATATATATATATACATATATTCCTATAAATGATGGTGTCTCACCGACGGTCTTCAGGTCCAGGGTCCGGCTGCGGCTGCCCCCTCCCCTCAGGAGCAGAGTCACTCTGTACTGGATCACTGGGTTCAGGAGGGGGGGGGAGACCAGGGGGGGGGGCCGGAGACATTGTAGCATCTGGACCCACTGCTGACATCTGTGTAACTACACACACACACACACACACACACACACACACACACACACACACACACACACACACCCACACCCACACCCACACACACACACACACACACACACACACACACACACACACACACACACATACACACACACACACACACACACACACCCACACCCACACACACACACACACACACACATACACACACACACACACACACACACACACACACACACACCCACACACACACCCACACACACCCACACACACACACCCACACCCACACACACACACACATACACACACATACACACACACACACACACACATACACACACACACACCCACACCCACACACACACTTTCCGTGAACCAAACAGCAGAGAGCTGTCATTTTGAAATAAACTCATTATTAAAATGTAATATTCACCAGACGCTCATTTTCTCCAAAGCCTCTTCATCTTCATCATCCTCACCTCCCCCCCCCAGCTGACAGCTCAGACTGCAGCCGGACAGCAGGAGGTTGGAGGAGCACACCACCCCTTCATGAGATATGACATCATACATTATATATATATAATTATATATATTTATATATTTTCTTTATAGGGGGGGGCAGATATAATGTAATGTACAATATATAATAAATAATATAATAATCTTAGATATTAAATACAATATTAGGAGTTAGTGAACCTGTAGAGTTTAACATAAACTCAGTTAGGAGTACAGTATATATGTATTTACTGTATATATATATATATATGACGTAAACACACATAAATGAATAATGATATTAAAAAACATCAGTCAGCATTTCATGTATTTAACGTATTCATATCATCTCGACCGTCAGTACATTCATATTTATATTTAATGAAATAAGAGATTAGAGGACTTTTAGTACATCAAGTATACAGAAGTATTGATAATACTGTGTATTTGATACTTTTACCCCTAACGCCTTGTTTCAGATGGTCTCAACATGTTTACAGTCTTTTATGTATTTTATTTAGAAATGTTTTAACGAAGGATTTCATGAGTTTGCAAAGTGTTTCTGACCTGAGTCTCCGTCTCCGTCTCCGTCTCCGTCTCCGCTGAGAGCCCGAGCCGCCGCCGCCGCAAGGACCAGAACCAGGACCAGGACCCGTACCATCGGGGCTCCAGGACACCAAATAACCAGCACCAGAACCAGCAATACCTGAACCAGCAAGACCAGAACCAGCAAGATCTGAACCAGAACCAGCAAGACCTGAACCAGCAAGACCAGAAACAGAACCAGCAAGACCTGAACTAGCAAGACCAGAACCAGAACCAGCAAGACCAGAACCAGAAAGGTCCGGGATGAACTCCAACAAACTCTGCTGAATATATCTGAACACTGTCTCTGCAGATCTGTGTTATGAGTCTTTCTGAGCAGACCCCCCCCCTGAGGTTGGTGCCTCTCTGCAGATCTGTGTTATGAGTCTCTCTGAGCAGACCCCCCCTCTGAGGTTGGTGCCTCTCTGCGCTCAGTATATCGTTCAGCGACAGGAAGCAGCGGTTACTCTCAGGATGTAAATCAGAAAAACATCTCAGAGTTTTCACACTTCCTGCGCAACACCCAGACAAACACTCTGTTCTCAGGAAACGTCTCAATGTGCAGACCATCAGAACCATCAGAACCATCGGAACCATCGGAACCATCGGAACCATCAGAACCATCAGAACCATCGGAACCATCAGAACCATCGGAACCATCGGAACCATCAGAACCATCAGAACCATCAGAACCATCGGAACCATCGGAACCATCAGAACCATCGGAACCATCAGAACCATCGGAACCATCGGAACCATCAGAACCATCAGAACCATCAGAACCATCAGAACCATCAGAACCATCGGAACCATTGGAACCATCAGAACCATCAGAACCATCAGAACCATCGGAACCATTGGAACCATCGGAACCATCGGAACCCATCCAGAGATCATGACCTCTCTGATGATCCATGACCTCTCTGATGATCCATGACCTCTCTGATGACCCATGACCTCTCTGATGATGACACTGATGTTAACATTTTCTCGTAGCCTTCTGTACATTAAGAGGACTTCTCGTAGACTTCAATACATTATGAGGAATTCTCGTAGCCTTCTGTACATTATGAGGACTTCTCGTAGACTTCAATACATTATGAGGACTTCTCGTAGCCTTCTGTACATTATGAGGACTTCTCGTAGACTTCAATACATTATGAGGACTTCTCGTAGACTTCACTACATTATGAGGACTTCTCGTAGACTTCTATACATTATGAGGACTTCTCGAAGCCTTCTCTACATTATGAGGACTTCTCGTAGCCTTCTGTACATTATGAGGACTTCTCGTAGACTTATATACATTATGAGGACTTCTCGTAGCCTTCTGTACATTATGAGGACTTCTCGTAGCCTTCTGTTAGCCACAGCTAGCTGTGCATTAGCATCCTCTACAGTTTGACACATTATGAAGTCATGAAGATCTGATTTCTGAGGAAACAGAGAGCCCGATGTTTCAGCTTCAGACATACTGCGGTTTACCCGTATTTTTGCTTACCTGTAAACATGTTTACGTGTATATGTAATACCTGTGTGTGTGTTCTGCAGGAGGTGTTGCAGCCATACAGCAGAGAGGTTTCAGAAATGACTTGTCACCACTTCCTCTTCCTGTCCGCTGCTCATCCTCACAAAGATCCCTCTGAAACATAGCAGCTAGACACTCAAATAAACTATAGATAACATGGACCATGGTGTGTGTGTGTAACAGGTGTGTGTAGGAGTGTGTGTAACAGTTGTGTGTACCACCTGCCTGCAGGTAACCACAGTCGGTAACTGATGGAGGTTTGAGGTCTCTGGGAACCCTCTCGTGTGCCGCTCTCACGCCGGAAACTGAAGACCTCATTGTTATATTCAGGTTACTTTATAATCCGTCGGTGCAACACAGGAAATAACGGTTCACTTCGACTGTGTGTCAAATAATATCAAACCTGTTTTACGTTTCTGTTCATAAAACACGTCTGATGTGAATTTAGTTTTTTATATTTAAAAGTTTATTCCATTCCACTCAGATTAGACTAAAAATAAAACTGAATATAGTTTCTGTGGTGAAAAAACAGAATTATTTAAAGTGAAATGGATTAAACTGTTCACCCCCCCCCTCCACCAGACCCAATACCTGCTGATTAATTAACACCGCATCAAAAGTATAATGAAAGCTTTCTCTCGATCCGCTCAGCGTCCAATAAGACGCATCTGAAATCAGAATCATCAATACAAAACTATTTCGTTTTTGTTGTGAAATTAAAGAAAATGTAGAGTTGGGTTCTTGCAGAAAACATATTTTATTAACGCCTGAAGAGACGGAGGACAGGAATCATCAATCATTTCACAATAAATCTCAGAGCTTAATTCGGAAAATATTTAGAGTTTAAACTTCACTGTAAATCTGTGAGGAGATCTTTAGAAAATACATTATTAATAATCACCAGGGAAGAAATAAAACTAACCAGCTCCATAACTAGTGTTCATAATGGGTGTAGTTCATTAGAGTGTAGTTCATTAGAGTGTAGTTCATTAGAGAGTTCATAATGAGTGTAGTTCATTAGAGTGTAGTTCATTAGAGAGTTCATAATGGGTGTAGTTCATTAGAGTGTAGTTCAATAGAGTGTAGTTCATTAGAGTGTAGTTCATTAGAGTGTAGTTCATTAGAGAGTTCATAATGAGTGTAGTTCATTAGAGTGTAGTTCATTAGAGAGTTCATAATGGGTGTAGTTCATTAGAGTGTAGTTCAATAGAGTGTAGTTCATTAGAGTGTAGTTCATTAGAGTGTAGTTCATTAGAGTGTAGTTCATTAGAGAGTTCATAATGAGTGTAGTTCATTAGAGTGTAGTTCATTAGAGAGTTCATAATGGGTGTAGTTCATTAGAGTGTAGTTCATTAGAGTGTAGTTCATTAGAGAGTTCATAATGAGTGTCTCTCGATCCGCTCAGCGTCCAATAAGACACATCTGAAATCAGAATCATCAATACAAAACTATTTCGTTTTTGTTGTGAAATTAAAGAAAATGTAGAGTTGGGTTCTTGCAGAAAACATATTTTATTAACGCCTGAAGAGACGGAGGACAGGAATCATCAATCATTTCACAATAAATCTCAGAGCTTCATTCGGAAAATATTTAGAGTTTAAACTTCTCTGTAAATCTGTGAGGAGATCTTTAGAAAATACATTATTAATAATCACCAGGGAAGAAATAAAACTAACCAGCTCCATAACTAGTGTTCATAATGGGTGTAGTTCATTAGAATGTAGTTCATTAGAGTGTAGTTCATTAGAGTGTAGTTCATTAGAGTGTAGTTCATTAGAGATTTCATAATGAGTGTAGTTCATTAGAGTGTAGTTCATTAGAGAGTTCATAATGGGTGTAGTTCATTAGAGTGTAGTTCATTAGAGTGTAGTTCATTAGAGAGTTCATAATGAGTGTAGTTCATTAGAGTGTAGTTCATTAGAGAGTTCATAATGTGTAGTTCAATAGAGTGTTCATAATGAGTGTAGTTCATTAGAGTGTAGTTCATTAGAGTGTAGTTCAATAGAGTGTAGTTCAATAGAGTGTAGTTCAATAGAGTGTAGTTCAATAGAGTGTAGTTCATAATGAGTGTAGTTCATCAGAGTGTAGTTCATCAGAGTGTTCATAATGAGTGTAGTTCATAATGAGTGTAGTTCAATAGAGTGTTCATAATGAGTGTAGTTCATTAGAGTGTAGTTCATTAGAGTGTAGTTCATTAGAGTGTAGTTCAATAGAGTGTAGTTCAATAGAGTGTAGTTCAATAGAGTGTAGTTCATAATGAGTGTAGTTCATCAGAGTGTAGTTCATCAGAGTGTTCATAATGAGTGTAGTTCATAATGAGTGTAGTTCAATAGAGTGTTCATAATGAGTGTAGTTCATTAGAGTGTAGTTCAATAGAGTGTTCATAATGAGTGTAGTTCATAATGAGTGTAGTTCATTAGAGTGTAGTTCAATAGAGTGTTCATAATGGGTGTAGTTCATAATGAGTGTAGTTCATTAGAGTGTAGTTCAATAGAGTGTTCATAATGAGTGTAGTTCATCAGAGTGTTCATAATGAGTGTAGTTCAATAGAGTGTTCATAATGAGTGTAGTTCAATAGAGTGTTCATAATGAGTGTAGTTCAATAGAGAGTTCATAATGAGTGTAGTTCAATAGAGTGTTCATAATGAGTGTAGTTCAATAGAGTGTTCATAATGAGTGTAGTTCAATAGAGTGTTCATAATGAGTGTAGTTCAATAGAGAGTTCATAATGAGTGTAGTTCAATAGAGTGTTCATAATGAGTGTAGTTCAATAGAGTGTTCATAATGAGTGTAGTTCAATAGAGTGTTCATAATGAGTGTAGTTCAATAGAGTGTTCATAATGAGTGTAGTTCAATAGAGTGTTCATAATGAGTGTAGTTCATCAGAGTGTTCATAATGAGTGTAGTTCAATAGAGTGTTCATAATGAGTGTAGTTCAATAGAGTGTTAATAATGAGTGTAGTTCAATAGAGTGTTCATAATGAGTGTAGTTCATTAGAGTGTTCATAATGAGTGTAGTTCAATAGAGTGTTCATAATGAGTGTAGTTCATTAGAGTGTTCATAATGAGTGTAGTTCAATAGAGAGTTCATAATGAGTGTAGTTCAATAGAGTGTTCATAATGAGTGTAGTTCAATAGAGTGTTCATAATGAGTGTAGTTCAATAGAGTGTTCATAATGAGTGTAGTTCAATAGAGTGTTCATAATGAGTGTAGTTCAATAGAGAGTTCATAATGAGTGTAGTTCATCAGAGTGTTCATAATGAGTGTAGTTCAATAGAGTGTTCATAATGAGTGTAGTTCAATAGAGTGTTCATAATGAGTGTAGTTCAATAGAGAGTTCATAATGAGTGTAGTTCAATAGAGTGTTCGTAATGAGTGTAGTTCATTAGAGAGTTCATAATGAGTGTAGTTCAATAGAGTGTTCATAATGAGTGTAGTTCAATAGAGTGTTCATAATGAGTGTAGTTCATTAGAGTGTTCATAATGAGTGTAGTTCATAATGAGTGTAGTTCATAATGAGTGTTCATAATGAGTGTAGTTCAATAGAGTGTTCATAATGAGTGTAGTTCATTAGAGAGTTCATAATGAGTGTAGTTCAATAGAGTGTTCATAATGAGTGTAGTTCATAATGAATGTTCATAATGAGTGTAGTTCATCAGAGTGTTCATAATGAGTGTAGTTCATCAGAGAGTTCATAATGGGTGTAGTTCAATAGAGTGTTCATAATGAGTGTAGTTCAATAGAGTGTTCATAATGAGTGTAGTTCAATAGTGTTCATAATGAGTGTAGTTCATCAGAGTGTTCATAATGAGTGTAGTTCATCAGAGTGTTCATAATGAGTGTAGTTCATTAGAGAGTTCATAATGAGTGTAGTTCATCAGAGTGTAGTTCAATAGAGTGTTCATAATGGGTGTAGTTCATAATGAGTGTAGTTCATCAGAGTGTAGTTCAATAGAGTGTTCATAATGAGTGTAGTTCATCAGAGTGTTCATAATGAATGTAGTTCATCAGAGTGTTCATAATGAGTGTAGTTCATCAGAGTGTTCATAATGAGTGTAGTTCAATAGAGTGTTCATAATGAGTGTAGTTCAATAGAGAGTTCATAATGAGTGTAGTTCATAATGAGTGTTCATAATGAGTGTAGTTCAATAGAGTGTTCATAATGAGTGTAGTTCAATAGAGTGTTCATAATGAGTGTAGTTCAATAGAGTGTTCATAATGAGTGTAGTTCATAATGAGTGTTCATAATGAGTGTAGTTCATCAGAGTGTTCATAATGAGTGTAGTTCATCAGAGAGTTCATAATGAGTGTAGTTCAATAGAGTGTTCATAATGAGTCTAGTTCAATAGAGAGTTCATAATGAGTGTAGTTTAATAGAGTGTTCATAATGAGTGTAGTTCAATAGAGTGTTTTGAACTACACTCATTATGAACACTCTATTGAGTGTTCATAATGAGTGTAGTTCAATAGAGAGTTCATAATGAGTGTAGTTCAATAGAGTGTTCATAATGGGTATAGTTCAATAGAGTGTAGTTCATTAGAGTGTTCATAATGGGTGTAGTTCATTAGAGTGTTCATAATGGGTGTAGTTCATAATGAGTGTAGTTCATCAGAGTGTAGTTCATCAGAGTGTTCATAATGAGTGTAGTTCAATAGAGTGTTCATAATGAGTGTAGTTCATCAGAGTGTTCATAATGAGTGTAGTTCAATAGAGTGTTCATAATGAGTGTAGTTCAATAGAGTGTTCATAATGAGTGTAGTTCAATAGAGTGTTCATAATGAGTGTAGTTCATCAGAGTGTTCATAATGAGTGTAGTTCAATAGAGTGTTCATAATGAGTGTAGTTCAATAGAGTGTTCATAATGAGTGTAGTTCAATAGAGAGTTCATAATGAGTGTAGTTCATAATGAGTGTTCATAATGAGTGTAGTTCAATAGAGTGTTCATAATGAGTGTAGTTCAATAGAGTGTTCATAATGAGTGTAGTTCATAATGAGTGTAGTTCAATAGAGTGTTCATAATGAGTGTAGTTCAATACAGTGTTCATAATGAGTGTAGTTCAATAGAGTGTTCATAATGAGTGTAGTTCAATAGAGTGTTCATAATGAGTGTAGTTCATTAGAGTGTTCATAATGAGTGTAGTTCATAATGAGTGTAGTTCATAATGAGTGTTCATAATGAGTGTAGTTCAATAGAGTGTTCATAATGAGTGTAGTTCATTAGAGAGTTCATAATGAGTGTAGTTCAATAGAGTGTTCATAATGAGTGTAGTTCATAATGAGTGTTCATAATGAGTGTAGTTCATCAGAGTGTTCATAATGAGTGTAGTTCATCAGAGAGTTCATAATGGGTGTAGTTCAATAGAGTGTTCATAATGAGTGTAGTTCAATAGAGTGTTCATAATGAGTGTAGTTCAATAGAGTGTTCATAATGAGTGTAGTTCAATAGAGTGTTCATAATGAGTGTAGTTCAATAGTGTTCATAATGAGTGTAGTTCATCAGAGTGTTCATAATGAGTGTAGTTCATCAGAGTGTTCATAATGAGTGTAGTTCATTAGAGAGTTCATAATGAGTGTAGTTCATCAGAGTGTAGTTCAATAGAGTGTTCATAATGGGTGTAGTTCATAATGAGTGTAGTTCATCAGAGTGTAGTTCAATAGAGTGTTCATAATGAGTGTAGTTCATCAGAGTGTTCATAATGAATGTAGTTCATCAGAGTGTTCATAATGAGTGTAGTTCATCAGAGTGTTCATAATGAGTGTAGTTCAATAGAGTGTTCATAATGAGTGTAGTTCAATAGAGAGTTCATAATGAGTGTAGTTCATAATGAGTGTTCATAATGAGTGTAGTTCAATAGAGTGTTCATAATGAGTGTAGTTCAATAGAGTGTTCATAATGAGTGTAGTTCAATAGAGTGTTCATAATGAGTGTAGTTCATAATGAGTGTTCATAATGAGTGTAGTTCATCAGAGTGTTCATAATGAGTGTAGTTCATCAGAGAGTTCATAATGAGTGTAGTTCAATAGAGTGTTCATAATGAGTCTAGTTCAATAGAGAGTTCATAATGAGTGTAGTTTAATAGAGTGTTCATAATGAGTGTAGTTCAATAGAGTGTTTTGAACTACACTCATTATGAACACTCAATAGAGTGTTCATAATGAGTGTAGTTCAATAGAGTGTTCATAATGGGTATAGTTCAATAGAGTGTAGTTCATTAGAGTGTTCATAATGGGTGTAGTTCATTAGAGTGTTCATAATGGGTGTAGTTCATAATGAGTGTAGTTCATCAGAGTGTAGTTCATCAGAGTGTTCATAATGAGTGTAGTTCAATAGAGTGTTCATAATGAGTGTAGTTCATCAGAGTGTTCATAATGAGTGTAGTTCAATAGAGTGTTCATAATGAGTGTAGTTCAATAGAGTGTTCATAATGAGTGTAGTTCAATAGAGTGTTCATAATGAGTGTAGTTCATCAGAGTGTTCATAATGAGTGTAGTTCAATAGAGTGTTCATAATGAGTGTAGTTCAATAGAGTGTTCATAATGAGTGTAGTTCAATAGAGAGTTCATAATGAGTGTAGTTCATAATGAGTGTTCATAATGAGTGTAGTTCAATAGAGTGTTCATAATGAGTGTAGTTCAATAGAGTGTTCATAATGAGTGTAGTTCATAATGAGTGTAGTTCAATAGAGTGTTCATAATGAGTGTAGTTCAATACAGTGTTCATAATGAGTGTAGTTCAATAGAGTGTTCATAATGAGTGTAGTTCAATAGAGTGTTCATAATGAGTGTAGTTCATTAGAGTGTTCATAATGAGTGTAGTTCATAATGAGTGTAGTTCATAATGAGTGTTCATAATGAGTGTAGTTCAATAGAGTGTTCATAATGAGTGTAGTTCATTAGAGAGTTCATAATGAGTGTAGTTCAATAGAGTGTTCATAATGAGTGTAGTTCATAATGAGTGTTCATAATGAGTGTAGTTCATCAGAGTGTTCATAATGAGTGTAGTTCATCAGAGAGTTCATAATGGGTGTAGTTCAATAGAGTGTTCATAATGAGTGTAGTTCAATAGAGTGTTCATAATGAGTGTAGTTCAATAGAGTGTTCATAATGAGTGTAGTTCAATAGAGTGTTCATAATGAGTGTAGTTCAATAGTGTTCATAATGAGTGTAGTTCATCAGAGTGTTCATAATGAGTGTAGTTCAATAGAGAGTTCATAAAGAGTGTAGTTCAATAGAGAGTTCATAATGAGTGTAGTTCAATAGAGTGTTCATAATGAGTGTAGTTCAATAGAGAGTTCATAATGAGTGTAGCTCATCAGAGTGTTCATAATGAGTGTAGTTCATCAGAGTATTCATAATGAGTGTAGTTCAATAGAGAGTTCATAATGAGTGTAGTTCAATAGAGTGTTCATAATGAGTGTAGTTCAATAGAGAGTTCATAATGAGTGTAGTTCAATAGAGAGTTCATAATGAGTGTAGTTCATTAGAGAGTTCATCAGAGTGTTCATAATGAGTGTAGTTCATCAGAGTGTTCATAATGAGTGTAGTTCAATAGAGAGTTCATAATGAGTGTAGTTCAATAGTGTTCATAATGAGTGTAGTTCATCAGAGTGTTCATAATGACTGTAGTTCATTAGAGAGTTCATAATGAGTGTAGTTCAATAGAGAGTTCATAATGAGTGTAGTTCAATAGAGAGTTCATAATGAGTGTAGTTCATCAGAGTGTTCATAATGAGTGTAGTTCAATAGAGTGTTCATAATGAGTGTCTCTCGATCCGCTCAGCGTCCAATAAGACACATCTGAAATCAGAATCATCAATACAAAACTATTTCGTTTTTGTTGTGAAATTAAAGAAAATGTAGAGTTGGGTTCTTGCAGAAAACATATTTTATTAACGCCTGAAGAGACGGAGGACAGGAATCATCAATCATTTCACAATAAATCTCAGAGCTTCATTCGGAAAATATTTAGAGTTTAAACTTCACTGTAAATCTGTGAGGAGATCTTTAGAAAATACATTATTAATAATCACCAGGGAAGAAATAAAACTAACCAGCTCCATAACTAGTGTTCATAATGGGTGTAGTTCATTAGAGTGTAGTTCATTAGAGTGTAGTTCATTAGAGTGTAGTTCATTAGAGTGTAGTTCATTAGAGAGTTCATAATGAGTGTAGTTCATTAGAGTGTAGTTCATTAGAGAGTTCATAATGTGTAGTTCAATAGAGTGTTCATAATGAGTGTAGTTCATTAGAGTGTAGTTCATTAGAGAGTTCATAATGAGTGTAGTTCAATAGAGTGTTAATAATGAGTGTAGTTCAATAGAGTGTTAATAATGAGTGTAGTTCAATAGAGTGTAGTTCATTAGAGTGTTCATAATGGGTGTAGTTCATAATGAGTGTAGTTCATCAGAGTGTAGTTCAATAGAGTGTTCATAATGAGTGTAGTTCATCAGAGTGTTCATAATGAGTGTAGTTCAATAGAGTGTTCATAATGGGTGTAGTTCAATAGAGTGTAGTTCATTAGAGTGTTCATAATGGGTGTAGTTCATAATGAGTGTAGTTCATCAGAGTGTAGTTCAATAGAGTGTTCATAATGAGTGTAGTTCATCAGAGTGTTCATAATGAGTGTAGTTCAATAGAGAGTTCATAATGAGTGTAGTTCATCAGAGTGTTCATAATGAGTGTAGTTCAATAGAGTGTTCATAATGAGTGTAGTTCAATAGAGTGTTCATAATGAGTGTAGTTCAATAGAGAGTTCATAATGAGTGTAGTTCATAATGAGTGTTCATAATGAGTGTAGTTCAATAGAGAGTTCATAATGAGTGTAGTTCATCAGAGTGTTCATAATGAGTGTAGTTCAATAGAGTGTTCATAATGAGTGTAGTTCAATAGAGTGTTCATAATGAGTGTAGTTCAATAGAGAGTTCATAATGAGTGTAGTTCATAATGAGTGTTCATAATGAGTGTAGTTCATCAGAGAGTTCATAATGAGTGTAGTTCAATAGAGTGTTCATAATGAGTGTAGTTCAATAGAGTGTTCATAATGAGTGTAGTTCAATAGAGTGTTCATAATGAGTGTAGTTCATTAGAGAGTTCATAATGAGTGTAGTTCAATAGAGTGTTCATAATGAGTGTAGTTCATCAGAGTGTTCATAATGAGTGTAGTTCATTAGAGAGTTCATAATGAGTGTAGTTCAATAGAGTGTTCATAATGAGTGTAGTTCATAATGAGAGTTCATAATGAGTGTAGTTCATTAGAGAGTTCATAATGAGTGTAGTTCAATAGAGAGTTCATAATGAGTGTAGTTCAATAGAGTGTTCATAATGAGTGTAGTTCAATAGAGTGTTCATAATGAGTGTAGTTCAATAGAGTGTTCATAATGAGTGTAGTTCAATAGTGTTCATAATGAGTGTAGTTCATCAGAGTGTTCATAATGACTGTAGTTCATTAGAGAGTTCATAATGAGTGTAGTTCAATAGAGTGTTCATAATGAGTGTAGTTCAATAGAGAGTTCATAATGAGTGTAGTTCATAATGAGTGTTCATAATGAGTGTAGTTCAATAGAGTGTTCATAATGAGTGTAGTTCATCAGAGTGTTCATAATGAGTGTAGTTCAATAGAGTGTTCATAATGAGTGTAGTTCAATAGAGTGTTCATAATGAGTGTAGTTCAATAGAGAGTTCATAATGAGTGTAGTTCATATAATGGGTGTTCATAATGAGTGTAGTTCAATAGAGAGTTCATAATGAGTGTAGTTCATCAGAGTGTTCATAATGAGTGTAGTTCAATAGAGTGTTCATAATGAGTGTAGTTCAATAGAGTGTTCATAATGAGTGTAGTTCAATAGAGAGTTCATAATGAGTGTAGTTCATATAATGGGTGTTCATAATGAGTGTAGTTCAATAGAGAGTTCATAATGAGTGTAGTTCATCAGAGTGTTCATAATGAGTGTAGTTCAATAGAGTGTTCATAATGAGTGTAGTTCAATAGAGTGTTCATAATGAGTGTAGTTCATAATGAGTGTTCATAATGAGTGTAGTTCATCAGAGAGTTCATAATGAGTGTAGTTCAATAGAGTGTTCATAATGAGTGTAGTTCAATAGAGTGTTCATAATGAGTGTAGTTCAATAGAGTGTTCATAATGAGTGTAGTTCATTAGAGAGTTCATAATGAGTGTAGTTCAATAGAGTGTTCATAATGAGTGTAGTTCATAATGAGAGATCATAATGAGTGTAGTTCATTAGAGAGTTCATAATGAGTGTAGTTCAATAGAGAGTTCATAATGAGTGTAGTTCAATAGAGTGTTCATAATGAGTGTAGTTCAATAGAGTGTTCATAATGAGTGTAGTTCAATAGAGTGTTCATAATGAGTGTAGTTCAATAGTGTTCATAATGAGTGTAGTTCATCAGAGTGTTCATAATGACTGTAGTTCATTAGAGAGTTCATAATGAGTGTAGTTCAATAGAGAGTTCATAATGAGTGTAGTTCAATAGAGAGTTCATAATGAGTGTAGTTCATCAGAGTGTTCATAATGAGTGTAGTTCAATAGAGTGTTCATAATGAGTGTCTCTCGATCCGCTCAGCGTCCAATAAGACACATCTGAAATCAGAATCATCAATACAAAACTATTTCGTTTTTGTTGTGAAATTAAAGAAAATGTAGAGTTGGGTTCTTGCAGAAAACATATTTTATTAACGCCTGAAGAGACGGAGGACAGGAATCATCAATCATTTCACAATAAATCTCAGAGCTTCATTCGGAAAATATTTAGAGTTTAAACCTCACTGTAAATCTGTGAGGAGATCTTTAGAAAATACATTATTAATAATCACCAGGGAAGAAATAAAACTAACCAGCTCCATAACTAGTGTTCATAATGGGTGTAGTTCATTAGAGTGTAGTTCATTAGAGTGTAGTTCAATAGAGTGTAGTTCATTAGAGAGTTCATAATGAGTGTAGTTCATTAGAGTGTAGTTCATTAGAGAGTTCATAATGTGTAGTTCAATAGAGTTTTCATAATGAGTGTAGTTCATTAGAGTGTAGTTCATTAGAGAGTTCATAATGAGTGTAGTTCAATAGAGTGTTAATAATGAGTGTAGTTCAATAGAGTGTTAATAATGAGTGTAGTTCAATAGAGTGTTAATAATGAGTGTAGTTCATCAGAGTGTAGTTCAATAGAGTGTTCATAATGAGTGTAGTTCATCAGAGTGTTCATAATGAGTGTAGTTCAATAGAGTGTTCATAATGGGTGTAGTTCAATAGAGTGTAGTTCATTAGAGTGTTCATAATGGGTGTAGTTCATAATGAGTGTAGTTCATCAGAGTGTAGTTCAATAGAGTGTTCATAATGAGTGTAGTTCATCAGAGTGTTCATAATGAGTGTAGTTCATCAGAGTGTTCATAATGAGTGTAGTTCAATAGAGAGTTCATAATGAGTGTAGTTCATCAGAGTGTTCATAATGAGTGTAGTTCAATAGAGTGTTCATAATGAGTGTAGTTCAATAGAGTGTTCATAATGAGTGTAGTTCAATAGAGTGTTCATAATGAGTGTAGTTCAATAGAGTGTTCATAATGAGTGTAGTTCATTAGAGAGTTCATAATGAGTGTAGTTCAATAGAGTGTTCATAATGAGTGTAGTTCATCAGAGTGTTCATAATGAGTGTAGTTCATTAGAGAGTTCATAATGAGTGTAGTTCAATAGAGTGTTCATAATGAGTGTAGTTCATAATGAGAGTTCATAATGAGTGTAGTTCATTAGAGAGTTCATAATGAGTGTAGTTCAATAGAGAGTTCATAATGAGTGTAGTTCAATAGAGTGTTCATAATGAGTGTAGTTCAATAGAGTGTTCATAATGAGTGTAGTTCAATAGAGTGTTCATAATGAGTGTAGTTCAATAGTGTTCATAATGAGTGTAGTTCATCAGAGTGTTCATAATGACTGTAGTTCATTAGAGAGTTCATAATGAGTGTAGTTCAATAGAGTGTTCATAATGAGTGTAGTTCAATAGAGAGTTCATAATGAGTGTAGTTCATAATGAGTGTTCATAATGAGTGTAGTTCAATAGAGTGTTCATAATGAGTGTAGTTCATCAGAGTGTTCATAATGAGTGTAGTTCAATAGAGTGTTCATAATGAGTGTAGTTCAATAGAGTGTTCATAATGAGTGTAGTTCAATAGAGAGTTCATAATGAGTGTAGTTCATATAATGGGTGTTCATAATGAGTGTAGTTCAATAGAGAGTTCATAATGAGTGTAGTTCATCAGAGTGTTCATAATGAGTGTAGTTCAATAGAGTGTTCATAATGAGTGTAGTTCAATAGAGTGTTCATAATGAGTGTAGTTCAATAGAGAGTTCATAATGAGTGTAGTTCATATAATGGGTGTTCATAATGAGTGTAGTTCAATAGAGAGTTCATAATGAGTGTAGTTCATCAGAGTGTTCATAATGAGTGTAGTTCAATAGAGAGTTCATAATGAGTGTAGTTCAATAGAGTGTTCATAATGAGTGTAGTTCATAATGAGTGTTCATAATGAGTGTAGTTCATCAGAGAGTTCATAATGAGTGTAGTTCAATAGAGTGTTCATAATGAGTGTAGTTCAATAGAGTGTTCATAATGAGTGTAGTTCAATAGAGTGTTCATAATGAGTGTAGTTCATTAGAGAGTTCATAATGAGTGTAGTTCAATAGAGTGTTCATAATGAGTGTAGTTCATCAGAGTGTTCATAATGAGTGTAGTTCATTAGAGAGTTCATAATGAGTGTAGTTCAATAGAGTGTTCATAATGAGTGTAGTTCATAATGAGAGTTCATAATGAGTGTAGTTCATTAGAGAGTTCATAATGAGTGTAGTTCAATAGAGAGTTCATAATGAGTGTAGTTCAATAGAGTGTTCATAATGAGTGTAGTTCAATAGAGTGTTCATAATGAGTGTAGTTCAATAGTGTTCATAATGAGTGTAGTTCATCAGAGTGTTCATAATGACTGTAGTTCATTAGAGAGTTCATAATGAGTGTAGTTCAATAGAGAGTTCATAATGAGTGTAGTTCAATAGAGAGTTCATAATGAGTGTAGTTCATCAGAGTGTTCATAATGAGTGTAGTTCAATAGAGAGTTCATAATGAGTGTAGTTCAATAGAGAGTTCATAATGAGTGTAGTTCATCAGAGTGTTCATAATGAGTGTAGTTCAATAGAGTGTTCATAATGAGTGTCTCTCGATCCGCTCAGCGTCCAATAAGACACATCTGAAATCAGAATCATCAATACAAAACTATTTCGTTTTTGTTGTGAAATTAAAGAAAATGTAGAGTTGGGTTCTTGCAGAAAACATATTTTATTAACGCCTGAAGAGACGGAGGACAGGAATCATCAATCATTTCACAATAAATCTCAGAGCTTCATTCGGAAAATATTTAGAGTTTAAACTTCACTGTAAATCTGTGAGGAGATCTTTAGAAAATACATTATTAATAATCACCAGGGAAGAAATAAAACTAACCAGCTCCATAACTAGTGTTCATAATGGGTGTAGTTCATTAGAGTGTAGTTCATTAGAGTGTAGTTCATTAGAGTGTAGTTCATTAGAGAGTTCATAATGAGTGTAGTTCATTAGAGTGTAGTTCATTAGAGAGTTCATAATGTGTAGTTCAATAGAGTGTTCATAATGAGTGTAGTTCATTAGAGTGTAGTTCATTAGAGAGTTCATAATGAGTGTAGTTCAATAGAGTGTTAATAATGAGTGTAGTTCAATAGAGTGTTCATAATGAGTGTAGTTCAATAGAGTGTTCATAATGAGTGTAGTTCAATAGAGTGTTCATAATGAGTGTAGTTCATTAGAGAGTTCATAATGAGTGTAGTTCAATAGAGTGTTCATAATGAGTGTAGTTCATCAGAGTGTTCATAATGAGTGTAGTTCATTAGAGAGTTCATAATGAGTGTAGTTCAATAGAGTGTTCATAATGAGTGTAGTTCATAATGAGAGTTCATAATGAGTGTAGTTCATTAGAGAGTTCATAATGAGTGTAGTTCAATAGAGAGTTCATAATGAGTGTAGTTCAATAGAGTGTTCATAATGAGTGTAGTTCAATAGAGTGTTCATAATGAGTGTAGTTCAATAGAGTGTTCATAATGAGTGTAGTTCAATAGTGTTCATAATGAGTGTAGTTCATCAGAGTGTTCATAATGACTGTAGTTCATTAGAGAGTTCATAATGAGTGTAGTTCAATAGAGTGTTCATAATGAGTGTAGTTCAATAGAGAGTTCATAATGAGTGTAGTTCATAATGAGTGTTCATAATGAGTGTAGTTCAATAGAGTGTTCATAATGAGTGTAGTTCATCAGAGTGTTCATAATGAGTGTAGTTCAATAGAGTGTTCATAATGAGTGTAGTTCAATAGAGTGTTCATAATGAGTGTAGTTCAATAGAGAGTTCATAATGAGTGTAGTTCATATAATGGGTGTTCATAATGAGTGTAGTTCAATAGAGAGTTCATAATGAGTGTAGTTCATCAGAGTGTTCATAATGAGTGTAGTTCAATAGAGTGTTCATAATGAGTGTAGTTCAATAGAGTGTTCATAATGAGTGTAGTTCAATAGAGAGTTCATAATGAGTGTAGTTCATATAATGGGTGTTCATAATGAGTGTAGTTCAATAGAGAGTTCATAATGAGTGTAGTTCATCAGAGTGTTCATAATGAGTGTAGTTCAATAGAGAGTTCATAATGAGTGTAGTTCAATAGAGTGTTCATAATGAGTGTAGTTCATAATGAGTGTTCATAATGAGTGTAGTTCATCAGAGAGTTCATAATGAGTGTAGTTCAATAGAGTGTTCATAATGAGTGTAGTTCAATAGAGTGTTCATAATGAGTGTAGTTCAATAGAGTGTTCATAATGAGTGTAGTTCATTAGAGAGTTCATAATGAGTGTAGTTCAATAGAGTGTTCATAATGAGTGTAGTTCATCAGAGTGTTCATAATGAGTGTAGTTCATTAGAGAGTTCATAATGAGTGTAGTTCAATAGAGTGTTCATAATGAGTGTAGTTCATAATGAGAGTTCATAATGAGTGTAGTTCATTAGAGAGTTCATAATGAGTGTAGTTCAATAGAGAGTTCATAATGAGTGTAGTTCAATAGAGTGTTCATAATGAGTGTAGTTCAATAGAGTGTTCATAATGAGTGTAGTTCAATAGTGTTCATAATGAGTGTAGTTCATCAGAGTGTTCATAATGACTGTAGTTCATTAGAGAGTTCATAATGAGTGTAGTTCAATAGAGAGTTCATAATGAGTGTAGTTCAATAGAGAGTTCATAATGAGTGTAGTTCATCAGAGTGTTCATAATGAGTGTAGTTCAATAGAGAGTTCATAATGAGTGTAGTTCAATAGAGAGTTCATAATGAGTGTAGTTCATCAGAGTGTTCATAATGAGTGTAGTTCAATAGAGTGTTCATAATGAGTGTCTCTCGATCCGCTCAGCGTCCAATAAGACACATCTGAAATCAGAATCATCAATACAAAACTATTTCGTTTTTGTTGTGAAATTAAAGAAAATGTAGAGTTGGGTTCTTGCAGAAAACATATTTTATTAACGCCTGAAGAGACGGAGGACAGGAATCATCAATCATTTCACAATAAATCTCAGAGCTTCATTCGGAAAATATTTAGAGTTTAAACTTCACTGTAAATCTGTGAGGAGATCTTTAGAAAATACATTATTAATAATCACCAGGGAAGAAATAAAACTAACCAGCTCCATAACTAGTGTTCATAATGGGTGTAGTTCATTAGAGTGTAGTTCATTAGAGTGTAGTTCATTAGAGTGTAGTTCATTAGAGAGTTCATAATGAGTGTAGTTCATTAGAGTGTAGTTCATTAGAGAGTTCATAATGTGTAGTTCAATAGAGTGTTCATAATGAGTGTAGTTCATTAGAGTGTAGTTCATTAGAGAGTTCATAATGAGTGTAGTTCAATAGAGTGTTAATAATGAGTGTAGTTCAATAGAGTGTTAATAATGAGTGTAGTTCAATAGAGTGTAGTTCATTAGAGTGTTCATAATGGGTGTAGTTCATAATGAGTGTAGTTCATCAGAGTGTAGTTCAATAGAGTGTTCATAATGAGTGTAGTTCATCAGAGTGTAGTTCATTAGAGTGTAGTTCATTAGAGAGTTCATAATGAGTGTAGTTCATTAGAGTGTAGTTCATTAGAGAGTTCATAATGTGTAGTTCAATAGAGTTTTCATAATGAGTGTAGTTCATTAGAGTGTAGTTCATTAGAGAGTTCATAATGAGTGTAGTTCAATAGAGTGTTAATAATGAGTGTAGTTCAATAGAGTGTTAATAATGAGTGTAGTTCATCAGAGTGTAGTTCAATAGAGTGTTCATAATGAGTGTAGTTCATCAGAGTGTTCATAATGAGTGTAGTTCAATAGAGTGTTCATAATGGGTGTAGTTCAATAGAGTGTAGTTCATTAGAGTGTTCATAATGGGTGTAGTTCATAATGAGTGTAGTTCATCAGAGTGTAGTTCAATAGAGTGTTCATAATGAGTGTAGTTCATCAGAGTGTTCATAATGAGTGTAGTTCATCAGAGTGTTCATAATGAGTGTAGTTCAATAGAGAGTTCATAATGAGTGTAGTTCATCAGAGTGTTCATAATGAGTGTAGTTCAATAGAGTGTTCATAATGAGTGTAGTTCAATAGAGTGTTCATAATGAGTGTAGTTCAATAGAGAGTTCATAATGAGTGTAGTTCATAATGAGTGTTCATAATGAGTGTAGTTCAATAGAGTGTTCATAATGAGTGTAGTTCATCAGAGTGTTCATAATGAGTGTAGTTCAATAGAGTGTTCATAATGAGTGTAGTTCAATAGAGTGTTCATAATGAGTGTAGTTCAATAGAGAGTTCATAATGAGTGTAGTTCATAATGAGTGTTGATAATGAGTGTAGTTCAATAGAGAGTTCATAATGAGTGTAGTTCATCAGAGTGTTCATAATGAGTGTAGTTCAATAGAGTGTTCATAATGAGTGTAGTTCAATAGAGTGTTCATAATGAGTGTAGTTCAATAGAGAGTTCATAATGAGTGTAGTTCATAATGAGTGTTCATAATGAGTGTAGTTCAATAGAGTGTTCATAATAAGTGTAGTTCAATAGAGAGTTCATAATGAGTGTAGTTCATAATGAGTGTTCATAATGAGTGTAGTTCATCAGAGAGTTCATAATGAGTGTAGTTCAATAGAGTGTTCATAATGAGTGTAGTTCAATAGAGTGTTCATAATGAGTGTAGTTCAATAGAGTGTTCATAATGAGTGTAGTTCAATAGAGTGTTCATAATGAGTGTAGTTCATTAGAGAGTTCATAATGAGTGTAGTTCAATAGAGTGTTCATAATGAGTGTAGTTCATCAGAGTGTTCATAATGAGTGTAGTTCATTAGAGAGTTCATAATGGGTGTAGTTCAATAGAGTGTTCATAATGAGTGTTCATAATGAGTGTAGTTCATCAGAGTGTTCATAATGAGTGTAGTTCATCAGAGAGTTCATAATGGGTGTAGTTCAATAGAGTGTTCATAATGAGTGTAGTTCAATAGAGAGTTCATAATGAGTGTAGTTCATAATGAGTGTTCATAATGAGTGTAGTTCATCAGAGAGTTCATAATGAGTGTAGTTCAATAGAGTGTTCATAATGAGTGTAGTTCAATAGAGTGTTCATAATGAGTGTAGTTCAATAGAGTGTTCATAATGAGTGTAGTTCATTAGAGAGTTCATACTGAGTGTAGTTCAATAGAGTGTTCATAATGAGTGTAGTTCATCAGAGTGTTCATAATGAGTGTAGTTCATTAGAGAGTTCATAATGAGTGTAGTTCAATAGAGTGTTCATAATGAGTGTAGTTCATAATGAGTGTTCATAATGAGTGTAGTTCATCAGAGTGTTCATAATGAGTGTAGTTCATCAGAGAGTTCATAATGGGTGTAGTTCAATAGAGTGTTCATAATGAGTGTAGTTCAATAGAGTGTTCATAATGAGTGTAGTTCAATAGAGTGTTCATAATGAGTGTAGTTCAATAGAGTGTTCATAATGAGTGTAGTTCATCAGAGAGTTCATAATGGGTGTAGTTCAATAGAGTGTTCATAATGAGTGTAGTTCAATAGAGTGTTCATAATGAGTGTAGTTCAATAGAGAGTTCATAATGAGTGTAGTTCAATAGTGTTCATAATGAGTGTAGTTCATCAGAGTGTTCATAATGAGTGTAGTTCAATAGAGAGTTCATAAAGAGTGTAGTTCAATAGAGAGTTCATAATGAGTGTAGTTCAATAGAGTGTTCATAATGAGTGTAGTTCAATAGAGAGTTCATAATGAGTGTAGTTCATCAGAGTGTTCATAATGAGTGTAGTTCAATAGAGAGTTCATAATGTGTGTAGTTCAATAGAGAGTTCATCAGAGTGTTCATAATGAGTGTAGTTCAATAGAGAGTTCATAATGAGTGTAGTTCATCAGAGTGTTCATAATGAGTGTAGTTCATCAGAGTATTCATAATGAGTGTAGTTCAATAGAGTGTTCATAATGAGTGTAGTTCAATAGAGAGTTCATAATGAGTGTAGTTCATTAGAGAGTTCATAATGAGTGTAGTTCAATAGAGAGTTCATAATGAGTGTAGTTCAATAGAGTGTTCATAATGAGTGTAGTTCAATAGAGTGTTCATAATGAGTGTAGTTCAATAGTGTTCATAATGAGTGTAGTTCATCAGAGTGTTCATAATGAGTGTAGTTCATTAGAGAGTTCATAATGAGTGTAGTTCAATAGAGAGTTCATAATGAGTGTAGTTCAATAGAGAGTTCATAATGAGTGTAGTTCATCAGAGTGTTCATAATGAGTGTAGTTCATCAGAGAGTTCATAATGAGTGTAGTTCAATAGAGTGTTCATAATGAGTGTAGTTCAATAGAGTGTTCATAATGAGTGTAGTTCAATAGAGTGTTCATAATGAGTGTAGTTCAATAGAGTGTTCATAATGAGTGTCTCTCGATCCGCTCAGCGTCCAATAAGACACATCTGAAATCAGAATCATCAATACAAAACTATTTCGTTTTTGTTGTGAAATTAAAGAGAATGTAGAGTTGGGTTCTTGCAGAAAACATATTTTATTAACGCCTGAAGAGACGGAGGACAGGAATCATCAATCATTTCACAATAAATCTCAGAGCTTCATTCGGAAAATATTTAGAGTTTAAACTTCACTGTAAATCTGTGAGGAGATCTTTAGAAAATACATTATTAATAATCACCAGGGAAGAAATAAAACTAACCAGCTCCATAACTAGTGTTCATAATGGGTGTAGTTCATTAGAGTGTAGTTCATTAGAGTGTAGTTCATTAGAGTGTAGTTCATTAGAGAGTTCATAATGAGTGTAGTTCATTAGAGTGTAGTTCATTAGAGAGTTCATAATGTGTAGTTCAATAGAGTGTTCATAATGAGTGTAGTTCATTAGAGTGTAGTTCATTAGAGAGTTCATAATGAGTGTAGTTCAATAGAGTGTTAATAATGAGTGTAGTTCAATAGAGTGTTAATAATGAGTGTAGTTCAATAGAGTGTAGTTCATTAGAGTGTTCATAATGGGTGTAGTTCATAATGAGTGTAGTTCATCAGAGTGTAGTTCAATAGAGTGTTCATAATGAGTGTAGTTCATCAGAGTGTAGTTCAATAGAGTTTTCATAATGAGTGTAGTTCATCAGAGTGTTCATAATGAGTGTAGTTCAATAGAGTGTTCATAATGGTTGTAGTTCAATAGAGTGTAGTTCATTAGAGTGTTCATAATGGGTGTAGTTCATAATGAGTGTAGTTCATCAGAGTGTAGTTCAATAGAGTGTTCATAATGAGTGTAGTTCATCAGAGTGTTCATAATGAGTGTAGTTCATCAGAGTGTTCATAATGAGTGTAGTTCATCAGAGTGTTCATAATGAGTGTAGTTGAATAGAGTGTTCATAATGAGTGTAGTTCAATAGAGTGTTCATAATGAGTGTAGTTCAATAGAGAGTTCATAATGAGTGTAGTTCATAATGAGTGTAGTTCAATAGAGTGTTCATAATGAGTGTAGTTCAATAGAGAGTTCATAATGAGTGTAGTTCATAATGAGTGTAGTTCAATAGAGTGTTCATAATGAGTGTAGTTCAATAGAGTGTTCATAATGAGTGTAGTTCAATAGAGTGTTCATAATGAGTGTAGTTCAATAGAGTGTTCATAATGAGTGTAGTTCATCAGAGAGTTCATAATGGGTGTAGTTCAATAGAGTGTTCATAATGAGTGTAGTTCAATAGAGAGTTCATAATGAGTGTAGTTCAATAGAGTGTTCATAATGAGTGTAGTTCATCAGAGAGTTCATAATGAGTGTAGTTCATCAGAGAGTTCATAATGAGTGTAGTTCAATAGAGTGTTCATAATGAGTGTAGTTCATAATGAGTGTTCATAATGAGTGTAGTTCATCAGAGTGTTCATAATGAGTGTAGTTCATCAGAGAGTTCATAATGAGTGTAGTTCAATAGAGTGTTCATAATGAGTCTAGTTCAATAGAGAGTTCATAATGAGTGTAGTTCAATAGTGTTCATAATGAGTGTAGTTCATCAGAGTGTTCATAATGAGTGTAGTTCATTAGAGAGTTCATAATGAGTGTAGTTCAATAGAGAGTTCATAATGAGTGTAGTTCAATAGAGAGTTCATAATGAGTGTAGTTCATCAGAGTGTTCATAATGAGTGTAGTTCAATAGAGTGTTCATAATGAGTGTCTCTCGATCCGCTCAGCGTCCAATAAGACACATCTGAAATCAGAATCATCAATACAAAACTATTTCGTTTTTGTTGTGAAATTAAAGAGAATGTAGAGTTGGGTTCTTGCAGAAAACATATTTTATTAACGCCTGAAGAGACGGAGGACAGGAATCATCAATCATTTCACAATAAATCTCAGAGCTTCATTCGGAAAATATTTAGAGTTTAAACTTCACTGTAAATCTGTGAGGAGATCTTTAGAAAATACATTATTAATAATCACCAGGGAAGAAATAAAACTAACCAGCTCCATAACTAGTGTTCATAATGGGTGTAGTTCATTAGAGTGTAGTTCATTAGAGTGTAGTTCATTAGAGTGTAGTTCATTAGAGAGTTCATAATGAGTGTAGTTCATTAGAGTGTAGTTCATTAGAGAGTTCATAATGTGTAGTTCAATAGAGTGTTCATAATGAGTGTAGTTCATTAGAGTGTAGTTCATTAGAGAGTTCATAATGAGTGTAGTTCAATAGAGTGTTAATAATGAGTGTAGTTCAATAGAGTGTTAATAATGAGTGTAGTTCAATAGAGTGTAGTTCATTAGAGTGTTCATAATGGGTGTAGTTCATAATGAGTGTAGTTCATCAGAGTGTAGTTCAATAGAGTGTTCATAATGAGTGTAGTTCATCAGAGTGTAGTTCAATAGAGTTTTCATAATGAGTGTAGTTCATCAGAGTGTTCATAATGAGTGTAGTTCAATAGAGTGTTCATAATGGTTGTAGTTCAATAGAGTGTAGTTCATTAGAGTGTTCATAATGGGTGTAGTTCATAATGAGTGTAGTTCATCAGAGTGTAGTTCAATAGAGTGTTCATAATGAGTGTAGTTCATCAGAGTGTTCATAATGAGTGTAGTTCATCAGAGTGTTCATAATGAGTGTAGTTCATCAGAGTGTTCATAATGAGTGTAGTTGAATAGAGTGTTCATAATGAGTGTAGTTCAATAGAGTGTTCATAATGAGTGTAGTTCAATAGAGAGTTCATAATGAGTGTAGTTCATAATGAGTGTAGTTCAATAGAGTGTTCATAATGAGTGTAGTTCAATAGAGAGTTCATAATGAGTGTAGTTCATAATGAGTGTAGTTCAATAGAGTGTTCATAATGAGTGTAGTTCAATAGAGTGTTCATAATGAGTGTAGTTCAATAGAGTGTTCATAATGAGTGTAGTTCAATAGAGTGTTCATAATGAGTGTAGTTCATCAGAGAGTTCATAATGGGTGTAGTTCAATAGAGTGTTCATAATGAGTGTAGTTCAATAGAGAGTTCATAATGAGTGTAGTTCAATAGAGTGTTCATAATGAGTGTAGTTCATCAGAGAGTTCATAATGAGTGTAGTTCATCAGAGAGTTCATAATGAGTGTAGTTCAATAGAGTGTTCATAATGAGTGTAGTTCATAATGAGTGTTCATAATGAGTGTAGTTCATCAGAGTGTTCATAATGAGTGTAGTTCATCAGAGAGTTCATAATGAGTGTAGTTCAATAGAGTGTTCATAATGAGTCTAGTTCAATAGAGAGTTCATAATGAGTGTAGTTCAATAGAGTGTTCATAATGAGTGTAGTTCAATAGAGTGTTCATAATGAGTGTAGTTCAATAGAGAGTTCATAATGAGTGTAGTTCAATAGAGTGTTCATAATGAGTGTAGTTCAATAGAGTGTTTTGAACTACACTCATTATGAACACTCTATTGAGTGTTCATAATGAGTGTAGTTCAATAGAGTGTTCATAATGAGTGTAGTTCAATAGTGTTCATAATGAGTGTAGTTTATTAGAGAGTTCATAATGAGTGTAGTTCATTAGAGTGTTCATAATGAGTCTAGTTCAATAGAGAGTTCATAATGAGTGTAGTTCAATAGAGAGTTCATAATGAGTGTAGTTCAATAGAGTGTTCATAATGAGTGTAGTTCATAATGAGTGTTCATAATGAGTGTAGTTCAATAGAGAGTTCATAATGAGTGTAGTTCAATAGAGAGTTCATAATGAGTGTAGTTCATAATGAGTGTTCATAATGAGTGTAGTTCAATAGAGTGTTCATAATGAGTGTAGTTCATCAGAGTGTTCATAATGAGTGTAGTTCAATAGAGTGTTCATAATGAGTGTAGTTCAATAGAGTGTTCATAATGAGTGTAGTTCAATAGAGAGTTCATAATGAGTGTAGTTCATATAATGGGTGTTCATAATGAGTGTAGTTCAATAGAGAGTTCATAATGAGTGTAGTTCATCAGAGTGTTCATAATGAGTGTAGTTCAATAGAGTGTTCATAATGAGTGTAGTTCAATAGAGTGTTCATAATGAGTGTAGTTCAATAGAGAGTTCATAATGAGTGTAGTTCATAATGAGTGTTCATAATGAGTGTAGTTCATCAGAGAGTTCATAATGAGTGTAGTTCAATAGAGTGTTCATAATGAGTGTAGTTCAATAGAGTGTTCATAATGAGTGTAGTTCAATAGAGTGTTCATAATGAGTGTAGTTCATTAGAGAGTTCATAATGAGTGTAGTTCAATAGAGTGTTCATAATGAGTGTAGTTCATCAGAGTGTTCATAATGAGTGTAGTTCATTAGAGAGTTCATAATGAGTGTAGTTCAATAGAGTGTTCATAATGAGTGTAGTTCATAATGAGAGTTCATAATGAGTGTAGTTCATTAGAGAGTTCATAATGAGTGTAGTTCAATAGAGAGTTCATAATGAGTGTAGTTCAATAGAGTGTTCATAATGAGTGTAGTTCAATAGAGTGTTCATAATGAGTGTAGTTCAATAGAGTGTTCATAATGAGTGTAGTTCAATAGTGTTCATAATGAGTGTAGTTCATCAGAGTGTTCATAATGACTGTAGTTCATTAGAGAGTTCATAATGAGTGTAGTTCAATAGAGAGTTCATAATGAGTGTAGTTCAATAGAGAGTTCATAATGAGTGTAGTTCATCAGAGTGTTCATAATGAGTGTAGTTCAATAGAGTGTTCATAATGAGTGTCTCTCGATCCGCTCAGCGTCCAATAAGACACATCTGAAATCAGAATCATCAATACAAAACTATTTCGTTTTTGTTGTGAAATTAAAGAAAATGTAGAGTTGGGTTCTTGCAGAAAACATATTTTATTAACGCCTGAAGAGACGGAGGACAGGAATCATCAATCATTTCACAATAAATCTCAGAGCTTCATTCGGAAAATATTTAGAGTTTAAACCTCACTGTAAATCTGTGAGGAGATCTTTAGAAAATACATTATTAATAATCACCAGGGAAGAAATAAAACTAACCAGCTCCATAACTAGTGTTCATAATGGGTGTAGTTCATTAGAGTGTAGTTCATTAGAGTGTAGTTCATTAGAGTGTAGTTCATTAGAGTGTAGTTCATTAGAGAGTTCATAATGAGTGTAGTTCATTAGAGTGTAGTTCATTAGAGAGTTCATAATGTGTAGTTCAATAGAGTGTTCATAATGAGTGTAGTTCATTAGAGTGTAGTTCATTAGAGAGTTCATAATGAGTGTAGTTCAATAGAGTGTTAATAATGAGTGTAGTTCAATAGAGTGTTAATAATGAGTGTAGTTCAATAGAGTGTAGTTCATTAGAGTGTTCATAATGGGTGTAGTTCATAATGAGTGTAGTTCATCAGAGTGTAGTTCAATAGAGTGTTCATAATGAGTGTAGTTCATCAGAGTGTTCATAATGAGTGTAGTTCAATAGAGTGTTCATAATGGGTGTAGTTCAATAGAGTGTAGTTCATTAGAGTGTTCATAATGGGTGTAGTTCATAATGAGTGTAGTTCATCAGAGTGTAGTTCAATAGAGTGTTCATAATGAGTGTAGTTCATCAGAGTGTTCATATAATGAGTGTAGTTCATCAGAGTGTTCATAATGAGTGTAGTTCAATAGAGAGTTCATAATGAGTGTAGTTCATCAGAGTGTTCATAATGAGTGTAGTTCAATAGAGTGTTCATAATGAGTGTAGTTCAATAGAGTGTTCATAATGAGTGTAGTTCAATAGAGAGTTCATAATGAGTGTAGTTCATAATGAGTGTTCATAATGAGTGTAGTTCAATAGAGTGTTCATAATGAGTGTAGTTCATCAGTGTTCATAATGAGTGTAGTTCAATAGAGAGTTCATAATGAGTGTAGTTCATATAATGGGTGTTCATAATGAGTGTAGTTCAATAGAGAGTTCATAATGAGTGTAGTTCATCAGAGTGTTCATAATGAGTGTAGTTCAATAGAGTGTTCATAATGAGTGTAGTTCAATAGAGTGTTCATAATGAGTGTAGTTCAATAGAGAGTTCATAATGAGTGTAGTTCAATAGAGTGTAGTTCAATAGAGTTTTCATAATGAGTGTAGTTCATCAGAGTGTTCATAATGAGTGTAGTTCAATAGAGTGTTCATAATGGTTGTAGTTCAATAGAGTGTAGTTCATTAGAGTGTTCATAATGGGTGTAGTTCATAATGAGTGTAGTTCATCAGAGTGTAGTTCAATAGAGTGTTCATAATGAGTGTAGTTCATCAGAGTGTTCATAATGAGTGTAGTTCATCAGAGTGTTCATAATGAGTGTAGTTCATCAGAGAGTTCATAATGAGTGTAGTTCAATAGAGTGTTCATAATGAGTCTAGTTCAATAGAGAGTTCATAATGAGTGTAGTTCAATAGAGTGTTCATAATGAGTGTAGTTCATCAGAGAGTTCATAATGGGTGTAGTTCAATAGAGTGTTCATAATGAGTGTAGTTCAATAGAGTGTTCATAATGAGTGTAGTTCAATAGTGTTCATAATGAGTGTAGTTTATTAGAGAGTTCATAATGAGTGTAGTTCATTAGAGTGTTCATAATGAGTCTAGTTCAATAGAGAGTTCATAATGAGTGTAGTTCAATAGAGAGTTCATAATGAGTGTAGTTCAATAGAGTGTTCATAATGAGTGTAGTTCAATAGAGTGTTCATAATGAGTCTAGTTCAATAGAGAGTTCATAATGAGTGTAGTTCAATAGAGAGTTCATAATGAGTGTAGTTCAATAGAGTGTTTATAATGAGTGTAGTTCATCAGAGTGTTCATAATGAGTGTAGTTCATCAGTGTTCATAATGAGTGTAGTTCAATAGAGTGTTCATAATGAGTGTAGTTCAATAGAGAGTTCATAATGAGTGTAGTTCAATAGAGTGTTCATAATGAGTGTAGTTCAATAGTGTTCATAATGAGTGTAGTTCATCAGAGTGTTCATAATGAGTGTAGTTCATCAGAGTGTTCATAATGAGTGTAGTTCATTAGAGAGTTCATAATGAGTGTAGTTCAATAGAGAGTTCATAATGAGTGTAGTTCAATAGAGAGTTCATAATGAGTGTAGTTCAATAGAGAGTTCATAATGAGTGTAGTTCATCAGAGTGTTCATAATGAGTGTAGTTCAATAGTGTTCATAATGAGTGTCTCTCGATCCGCTCAGCGTCCAATAAGACACATCTGAAATCAGAATCATCAATACAAAACTATTTTGTTTTTGTTGTGAAATTAAAGAAAATGTAGAGTTGGGTTCTTGCAGAAAACATATTTTATTAACGCCTGAAGAGACGGAGGACAGGAATCATCAATCATTTCACAATAAATCTCAGAGCTTCATTCGGAAAATATTTAGAGTTTAAACTTCTCTGTAAATCTGTGAGGAGATCTTTAGAAAATACATTATTAATAATCACCAGGGAAGAAATAAAACTAACCAGCTCCATAACTAGTGTTCATAATGGGTGTAGTTCATTAGAGTGTAGTTCATTAGAGAGTTCATAATGAGTGTAGTTCATTAGAGAGTTCATAATGAGTGTAGTTCATTAGAGTGTAGTTCATTAGAGTGTAGTTCAATAGAGTGTAGTTCATTAGAGAGTTCATAATGTGTAGTTCAATAGTGTTCATAATGAGTGTAGTTCAATAGAGTGTTAATAATGAGTGTAGTTCATCAGAGTGTTCATAATGAGTGTAGTTCATAATGAGTGTTCATAATGAGTGTAGTTCATAATGAGTGTAGTTCATCAGAGTGTTAATAATGAGTGTAGGGGGTTCAGACTCAGATGTCAGGTAAAATGCAGATTGAAGTCAGTTTGGTGAATTTCATGAGTTAGTTATTCATTTATCAAACAATTGAGCAGAAAGATAGAAAGACACAGAAATATAAAAGAAGAGACGTTCATGTTTAAAGCTAAAGCCTGTGGCTGTGTAGATAAATATTAATAAAGATATTAATATGTTTATCGGCTCAGACTCTGCTGAGGAAGTCGAGTCCGAGCGAGGCCGGGATGAGCAGCGTCTCCAGGCTCAGCGCCGACGGGGCATACGGGAACAGAACCGGGAACGAGAACTTGGTATCGACCAACAGCTGACCGGCGTCGGGCCGCTGCTGGGGCCGGTTCTGAAACAACAACAGGAAGCACAGCGTCAACAACAGGAAGCACAGCGTAAACAACAGGAAGCACACCGTCAACAACTGGAAACACTACGTCAACAACTGGAAACACTACGTCAACAACAGTGGCCTGTAGTCTGAATCCAGTCCAACAGACCCTGGACATCTCCGAGTTATCTTAACTAACCCTAACAAAGAGATCTCACTAAGCGGTCCTACGACGCTGGTTATCAACTCGGTAACTCAAGCCAGGGTTTCTCTCTCCAGCTGAGTGTGCGTTCACATGAAAGGGGCGGGGCTAGCAACATTTGACCAATCAAAAACATGGAGAAGCGCACTGACAGCGCAGCATCATACTTCCTGAATGAAAAGTGAACTTTAATATTAGACATATGAAGAAGTTAAACTTTAAACATCCATGACTTAAACACTTGATCAGGATCAAAGCCTCAGAGCTGCACCTGCAAGGTGAACACAGCTGGAACAGAACAAGTGTTTGAATGTGTACATTAACAGGTTTATGATATCACTGCCCGTCTAACACACCATCTGACTTTCATTACATTTGTCTCGAGTGTTTCCTCAACTTAATGTGTTGCTTAAAATAATACTTCTGCATACAGTCTGTGACACTGTGAGTGTTGCACGGCCAGATACAGCTCAGCTGACTCAGATCAGGAGATATATGATACATTATGAAGTGATGTGCCGCGGACTGTACTTAATGTACTCTGATCCGGGTACTTATGTTGTGGCCGATATTTAAGTAAGCTTTCTTAACGCTAATGTTATAATAGTCAGATTGCTCTGAAGATGGGAGGTGATATTCTAAAAATGTCACGTTCACACAGTCGCTGATTTTTGACGGCCGTCTTTCCTGCAACGGCAGCTTTTCTGTATTTCCTCTGTCCTGTAATATGACTTGATAGCTTTAAACTCCACACACTGAGCTCTGATTGGTCAGCAGGCGGTGCTTCGGAGCAGGTTTGGTGTTCAGCATAAGTTACCATGGAGGTAAGAAGAGAACCAGCGTCGTAGGACAGGAAACCCAGAGTTTACCTGAAGTTACCTCTCTAACTCAGAGTTAACCTGAAGTTACCTCTCTAACTCAGAGTTAACCCTGAAGTTACCTCTCTAACCCAGAGTTAACCTGAAGTTACCTCTCTAACTCAGAGTTAACCTGAAGTTACCTCTCTAACTCAGAGTTAACCTGAAGTTACCTCTCTAACTCAGAGTTTACCTGAAGTTACCTCTCTAACTCAGAGTTAACCTGAAGTTACCTCTCTAACTCAGAGTTAACCCTGAAGTTACCTCTCTAACTCAGAGTTAACCTGAAGTTACCTCTCTAACCCAGAGTTAACCTGAAGTTACCTCTCTAACTCAGAGTTAACCTGAAGTTACCTCTCTAACCCAGAGTTAACCTGAAGTTACCTCTCTAACCCAGAGTTAACCTGAAGCTACCTCTCTAACTCAGAGTTAACCTGAAGTTACCTATCTAACTCAGAGTTAACCTGAAGTTACCTCTCTAACCCAGAGTTAACCTGAAGTTACCTCTCTAACTCAGAGTTAACCTGAAGTTACCTCTCTAACTCAGAGTTAACCTGAAGTTACCTCTATAACCCAGAGTTAACCCTGAAGTTACCTCTCTCACCCAGAGTTAACCTGAAGTTACCTCTCTAACCCAGAGTTAACCTGAAGTTACCTCTCTAACTCAGA
>CM070435.1:352071-364571 GCA_036324595.1 Champsocephalus gunnari | reverse complement strand
GCCATAACTAGCACCTGAAGACTAGCGGGGAGTTTAGCTAGTCTCTGTGGGCAGTTAGAGTTTAGCTAGTCTCTGTGGGCAGTTAGAGGTTAGCTAGTCTCTGTGGGCAGTTAGAGTTTAGCTAGTCTCTGTGGGCAGTTAGAGGTTAGCTAGTCTCTGTGGGCAGTTAGAGGTTAGCTAGTCTCTGTGGGCAGTTAGAGGTTAGCTAGTCTCTGTGGGCAGTTAGAGTATAGCTAGTCTCTGTGGGCAGTTAGAGGTTAGCTAGTCTCTGTGGGCAGTTAGAGCAGTTAGAGGTTAGCTAGTCTCTGTGGGCAGTTAGAGGTTAGCTAGTCTCTGTGGGCAGTTAGAGTATAGCTAGTCTCTGTGGGCAGTTAGAGGTTAGCTAGTCTCTGTGGGCAGTTAGAGCAGTTAGAGGTTAGCTAGTCTCTGTGGGCAGTTAGAGGTTAGCTAGTCTCTGTGGGCAGTTAGAGCAGTTAGAGGTTAGCTAGTCTCTGTGGGCAGTTAGAGTTTAGCTAGTCTCTGTGGGCAGTTAGAGGTTAGCTAGTCTCTGTGGGCAGTTAGAGTTTAGCTAGTCTCTGTGGGCAGTTAGAGGTTAGCTAGTCTCTGTGGGCAGTTAGAGGTTAGCTAGTCTCTGTGGGCAGTTAGAGGTTAGCTAGTCTCTGTGGGCAGTTAGAGGTTAGCTAGTCTCTGTGGGCAGTTAGAGGTTAGCTAGTCTCTGTGGGCAGTTAGAGGTTAGCTAGTCTCTGTGGGCAGTTAGAGGTTAGCTAGTCTCTGTGGGCAGTTAGAGTTTAGCTAGTCTCTGTGGGCAGTTAGAGTTTAGCTAGTCTCTGTCGGCAGTTAGAGGTTAGCTAGTCTCTGTGGGCAGTTAGAGTTTAGCTAGTCTCTGTCGGCAGTTAGAGGTTAGCTAGTCTCTGTGGGCAGTTAGAGGTTAGCTAGTCTCTGTGGGCAGTTAGAGGTTAGCTAGTCTCTGTGGGCAGTTAGAGGTTAGCTAGTCTCTGTGGGCAGTTAGAGTTTAGCTAGTCTCTGTGGGCAGTTAGAGTTTAGCTAGTCTCTGTCGGCAGTTAGAGGTTAGCTAGTCTCTGTGGGCAGTTAGAGGTTAGCTAGTCTCTGTGGGCAGTTAGAGGTTAGCTAGTCTCTGTGGGCAGTTAGAGGTTAGCTAGTCTCTGTGGGCAGTTAGAGGTTAGCTAGTCTCTGTGGGCAGGAGAGGGTGGAGGACTTTGTGAGAGCGCCTACAGAGGAGCTGCTGGAGGGCTTCTCACGTGAGCAGCTGATTAGTGTTGCTGAACATTTCCGCTTGGATGTTGGGGATAAGAGGATGAAGGAGAACATAAGAGGGATTGTAAGAGCACATCTGTTCGAGTTAGGCGTTTTCAAAGGAGGAAAACATACTGGTGACCCTGGCAGAGACAGTGGCACGTCTGGCTGCCGTGATGCAGGCGTTTGAGCAGAGGGAGAGACTGTTGCTGTTGCAAATAGAAATGAAAAGGCTTGAGTTGGAGGAGCGGAGGTTGGGTTTACCTGCTGGACCTGCCGGAGCTGCAGGTCAGGCCTCTAATGTCCCTGGTAGAGCTACTCCATTTGACGTTTCCGGTAATCTGCGGGTTGTGCCTCAGTTTAATGAACGAGATCCAGATACGTTTGTCTCCTTGTTTGAGCGAGTGGCTGAGAGCAGAGAGTGGTCAGAGGCTAATGGCACCTTGTTGCTGCAGTGTGTGCTAACAGGTAGGGCCCAGGAAGCCTACTCTGCTCTGACGGTGGAGGACAGCAAAGTGTATCTGATGGTTAAAACTGCGGTGTTGAGGGCTTACGAGTTGGTCCCTGAGGCCTATCGACAGAGGTTCAGGTCCTGGGAGATGTCTGACAGGCAGACACATGTTGAGTTTGCCAGGGATCTGGTTACCTCTTTCGGTAGGTGGTGGAACTCCTTGGAGGTGGATACGTATGTCGCATTGTGTGAGTTGATGGTGTTGGAGCGGTTTACATCAGCGAGCACAAAGTGAAGACTGCTGCAGAGGCTGCTGCTCTGGCAGATGACTATGTGCTAACGCACAGGGGCGGTCGCGACTTCAGGGTCCAGGATGGAGGGGGTATGTATCGTGCAGGGAGATGGGAAGAGAAAGCTAATCCGCACGGGGGTGAGCGTGAGATGCGAGGTCAGCCGCAGGGTGATTCAGAGATCTGTCATTCCTGCAGGGAGAGAGGGCACTGGAAGGCTGACTGTCCCAAAGCTAAGGCTAGCAGGGGGAACTGTGTGGGCCAGTTTGACTCTGCTGCTGGTGCTGTGTCTGTGGTGCCGTTACCCGTCATCGCTCCCTGTCAGCAGGTTGATGAGCCATGCGGTGGAAGGACCCAGTGTTTTCTGCATTTGTGTCAACCGGATACGTGTCATTGGTGGGAGTGATATCAGCGTGCCGGTAAAGATTTTGAGAGACACGGCTTCGTATGACTCGTACATTCTGAGCTCTGTGTTACCGTTTTCGGAAGAATCTAGAACTGGGGATTTTGTCCGGATGCGAGGGATGGGAATGAGTGTTGTGCCCGTTCCTCTGCATTCTGTGGTGCTGAACTCAGGTCTGGCGCAGGGTGAGGTCACCATGGGGGTCCGTCCTGTAATGCCAATCGGTGGTGTGGATGTTATCCTGGGTACCGGCCTGGCTGGCAGCCGTGTGGGCTGAGGGGCCACCGCCTACCATGCAGTCATCTTCACCCACTGTGACTGTTAAGGCAGAGGAGAATGCCAAGTGCTCTCCTGCAGTGTTGGTGGCTTGCTCTGTGCCCCGGGCTGTGAGCCGTGCACAGGAGGGATCTGAGCGGGGTGAAGAGGGCAGGGCGACAGATTCAGTGGGTATTCCTGACTGGTTGTTGTCGGTATCCCGCAGTGAGTTGGTGATGGAGCAGAAAGCGAATGTCTCCCTCAGTCCGTTTTTTGAGGCGGTTCTCTCCACCGGGGATGGAAATGGTGTCACCAGGGCTTGTCAGCTGCAAGGGGGATTGCTGGTCAGAAAGTGGTGGTCACGTGGGCAAGGCTTCATGAGTGGGCCAGCGTATCAGAGTGTGGTTCCTGTCAGATTTCGTGAGGAGGTCCTCAGAAAAGCGCATGGGCAGTCGGGACATCTGGGTGTCCGTAAAACATGTGGTTGCCTGTTGCGGCATGTCTTTTGGCCTGGGTTGAGGAGAGATGTGTCTCTGCATGTTGGGTCATGTCACGCATGTCGGATGGGTGGGGCAGTTCGGCAGCGACCTGGGGGTCAGGTCTTGGGTTTGTTGCCGGGTTCTGGAGGGACATTCCGGTTTCTTCCAGGTGCAGGGTCAGGGGACTGGCCAGAGTGGTCTTCTGTCCACGCCGGAATATCGGAGAAGAGCTCCTAGCTATTTGGGTACTAACGGTGTTCTTAGTGGAACTCCTTTCTTATGGGGGGGGAAGTGACGACCCCTCCACCCCACGCGGGGTGACGACCCCTCCACCCCACGCGGGGTGACGACCCCTCCACCCCACGCGGGGTGACGACCCCTCCCCCCCACGCGGGGTGACGACCCCTCCACCCCACGTGGGGTGCCGTCTGGTTGTGGGTGTGCTTTGTGGGTGTTCACAGGTTCATGGCTGATGAGCTGCACCTGGAAAGGAAGAGGATATAGGAGGAGCCCAGCCGGTACGCCGCTCGGTCTCCTCTGGGCACTTGTCCTGTGCCAGCGTCAGGGACCTGTTGCTGGTTCTTGTTGCTTGTTTGTTTGTTTGTTTGTTTTGAATAAACGAACATTATATCATACCCCTCGTCTCGCCTCCCCGCTTTATGTTGCAGCCCAGGAGCCGGGTTGTAACAATGTACACTGATAGTGATCTCTGTCCGTGTACATGTACACTGATAGTGATCTCTGTCTGTGTACATGTACACGGACAGAGATCACTATCAGTGTACATGTACACTGATAGTGATCTCTGTCTGTGTACATGTACACGGACAGTGATCTCTGTCCCTCTATATGGTTGTTTTTATTTTTATTTTGTAAATACATTTTTATTCCGTTTTGTTTTGTGTTCGTATCTTTTATGTGATGTTATACTTATTGCTATGTTGTGGAGCTGTGTCACTGTATATGTTTGTCTCTCTCAGCACTTCGATCTGGAGGTTTCAAAGTGCGATGTAAATAACGTTGGATTGGATCGATACAGAAACATGCCGACGTCTGTCAGCTCACACAAACGAGAGAGAACAGACTGTGCTGGTGCTAGCTCTCACTGAGTGGTGTTGTTGTTGTCCTCAGCAGTGTGTGTTGTATAGTGCTGTGTTGTGTAGTGTGTGTTGTGTGTCTGCTCACCTGGTCTCCACTGTACTGTTTGAGGCAGTGCAGCAGACGGCTGGTGTTCGCCAGCCAGAAAGACGTCATCTCAAAGTCATCAGTGTTCTTCTGCAGAGAGAAACACAGCATATTAACAACAGGAAGTAACACAACATATTAACAACAGGAAGTAACACAACATATTAACAACAGGAAGTAACACAGCATATAAACAACAGGAAGTAACACAACATATTAACAACAGGAAGTAACACAACATATTAACAACAGGAAGTAACACAACATATAAACAACAGGAAGTAACACAACATATTAACAACAGGAAGTAACACAACATATTAACAACAGGAAGTAACACAGCATATAAACAACAGGAAGTAACACAACATATTAACAACAGGAAGTAACACAACATATTAACAACAGGAAGTAACACAACATATAAACAACAGGAAGTAACACAACATATTAACAACAGGAAGTAACACAATATATTAACAACAGGAAGTAACACAGCATATTAACAACAGGAAGTAACACAGCATATTAACAACAGGAAGTAACACAGCATATTAACAACAGGAAGTAACACAGCATATTAACAACAGGAAGTAACACAACATATTAACAACAGGAAGTAACACAACATATTAACAACAGGAAGTAACACAACATATTAACAACAGGAAGTAACACAATATATTAACAACAGGAAGTAACACAGCATATTAACAACAGGAAGTAACACAATATATTAACAACAGGAAGTAACACAATATATTAACAACAGGAAGTAACACAACATATTAACAACAGGAAGTAATACTACACGTCATAAACAAGCATCCATCAGCAGTGGAAGAGGACCTTATGAACACTTCATTAAATGATGAAGAGGAACCAGAACTGAGCTTTGAGGGACTCCTGGGGCCTGTCCTACGAAGCCGGTTCAACCGAACCTGATGTGTTGGAGTTAGCCGGTCGGCCTAATCCAGAACATACGCGCTCTCGCTAAGCGGTCCTACGATGCGGGTTATCAAGTGGATCGCTCAGCCAGCCGTGTCCTATCTAGCTAAGTGTCCTATCTAGCTAGGTGTCCTCTCTAGCTAAGAGTCCTATCTAGCTAGGTGTTCACATGAGAGGGGTGGGATCTGGAGCATTCGACCAATCACAGACATGGAGAAGCTACTGACAGCGCAGCGTCATACTTCCTGAATGAAAGTGAACTCTAATATCAGACACATGAAGAAGTGAAACTTTAAACATGACTCGAACACTTGATCAGGATCAGAGCCTCAGAGCTGCAGCTGCAAGGTGAACACAGCTGGAGCAGAGCAAGTGTTGGAATGCGTCCATCAGCAGGTTCATGATGTCACGGCCCGTCTAACACACCGTCTGACTCTCATCACCTCTGACTCAGAGTTTCCTCAACTCCACGTGTTGCTAACATAATGCTTCTCCTCCAGTCTGTGGCGCTGAGAGTGCTGCACGGCCAGACACGCTCAGGGACTCGGATCAGAGACATGTGATACATCATGAAGTGATGTGCCGCGGACTGGACTCAGTGTACTCTGATCCGGGTACTGATGCTGACTGGACTGAGTGTACTCTGATCCGGGTCCTGATGCTGACTGGACTTACTGTACTCTGATCCGGGTCCTGATGCTGACTGGACTTAGTGTACTCTGATCCGGGTACTGATGCTGACTGGACTTAGTGTACTCTGATCCGGGTCCTGATGCTGACTGGACTTAGTGTACTCTGATCCGGGTACTGATGCTGACTGGACTTAGTGTACTCTGATCCGGGTCCTGATGCTGACTGGACTTAGTGTACTCTGATCCGGGTACTGATGCTGACTGGACTTAGTGTACTCTGATCCGGGTACTGATGCTGACTGGACTTAGTGTACTCTGATCCGGGTCCTGATGCTGACTGGACTTAGTGTACTCTGATCCGGGTACTGATGCTGACTGGACTTAGTGTACTCTGATCCGGGTACTGATGCTGACTGGACTTAGTGTACTCTGATCCGGGTACTGATGCTGACTGGACTTAGTGTACTCTGATCCGGGTACTGATGCTGACTGGACTTAGTGTACTCTGATCCGGGTACTGATGCTGACTGGACTTACTGTACTCTGATCCGGGTACTGATGCTGACTGCACTTAGTGTACTCTGATCCGGGTACTGATGCTGACTGGACTTAGTGTACTCTGATCCGGGTACTGATGCTGACTGGACTTAGTGTACTCTGATCCGGGTACTGATGCTGACTGGACTTAGTGTACTCTGATCCGGGTACTGATGCTGACTGGACTTAGTGTACTCTGATCCGGGTACTGATGCTGACTGGACTTAGTGTACTCTGATCCGGGTACTGATGCTGACTGGACTTAGTGTACTCTGATCCGGGTACTGATGCTGACTGGACTTAGTGTGCTCTGATCCGGGTACTGATGCTGACTGGACTTAGTGTACTCTGATCCGGGTACTGATGCTGACTGGACTTAGTGTACTCTGATCCGGGTACTGATGCTGACTGGACTTAGTGTACTCTGATCCGGGTACTGATGCTGACTGGACTTAGTGTACTCTGATCCGGGTACTGATGCTGACTGGACTTAGTGTACTCTGATCCGGGTCCTGATGCTGACTGGACTTACTGTACTCTGATCCGGGTCCTGATGCTGACTGGACTTAGTGTGCTCTGATCCGGGTCCTGATGCTGACTGGACTCAGTGTACTCTGATCCGGGTCCTGATGCTGAGGCAGATATTTAAGAGCTTTCTTAACGCTGATGTTCTGACAGTCAATCAATGTTTATTTATAGCCCAATATCACAAATGTTACATTTGTCTCAGTGTCTTCACAGTGTGTACAGAATATCAGTATGACAATACGACACCCTCTGTCCTCAGACCCTCTGTCCTCAGACCCTCTGTCCTCAGACCCTCTGTCCTTAGACCCTCTGTCCTCAGACCCTCTGTCCTTAGACCCTCTGTCCTTAGACCCTCTGTCCTCAGACCCTCTGTCCTCAGACCCTCTGTCCTCAGACCCTCTGTCCTCAGACCCTCTGTCCTCAGACCCTCTGTCCTCAGACCCTCTGTCCTTAGACCCTCTGTCCTCAGACCCTCTGTCCTCAGACCCTCTGTCCTCAGACCCTCTGTCCTCAGACCCTCTGTCCTCAGACCCTCTGTCCTTAGACCCTCTGTCCTCAGACCCTCTGTCCTCAGACCCTCTGTCCTCAGACCCTCTGTCCTCAGACCCTCTGTCCTCAGACCCTCTGTCCTCAGACCCTCTGTCCTCAGACCCTCTGTCCTTAGACCCTCTGTCCTTAGACCCTCTGTCCTTAGACCCTCTGTCCTCAGACCCTCTGTCCTCAGACCCTCTGTCCTTAGACCCTCTGTCCTTAGACCCTCTGTCCTCAGACCCTCTGTCCTTAGACCCTCTGTCCTCAGACCCTCTGTCCTTAGACCCTCACATCGTACAAGGAAAAACTTCCAAAGAAAACCCAGTTAAAGGGAACATGGAGAAACCTCAGGAGAGCAGCAGAGGAGGATCCTCTCCAGGACGGACAGACGTGCAATAGATGCCGTGTGTAAATTGAAAAGATAATACATTTGCAGCATAGGTAGTCAGCCTGCTCTGGAGATGAGGAGATGTTCACGTTCACACAGTCGCTGATTTCTGCCGGCCGTCTTTCCTGCGACGGCAGCTTTTCTGTGTTTCCTTTCTCCTGTGATATGACTTGATCGCTTTGCACTCCGCACGCTGAGCTCTGATTGGTCAGCAGGCGGTGCTTTCACTGAGTTGAGCTCTTAGCCTGCAACCTAGCCTGCTCCGGGGCAGGTTAGCCGCTCAGCATCCGTTACCATGGAGATCCAGCCGCTAAGAAGAGAACCAGCGTCGTAGGACCGGAAACCAGAGTCACCCTGAAGTTAGCCGCTCAGAGGACATCCGGCTTCGTAGTGCACCCCCCAGGTGAGACACCTGTGGGTGTTGAGCTAGCAACCCTCTTTCAGGGTGTTGTTTCTATGTGTGTGTCTCTCTCTGTCTCACCTTGAGGACCCTCTTGATGGAGTTGATGGACTGGGTCAGCAGAGACTCCACCTTCTGATCATCATTAATATAATCAGCGTGACGGAGACACATGAACAGGATGTAGGCTGGGAGACAGGGGACAGACGAGGACACACTGCCGGGACTGATCTCTGTAATACAGGACATGGATATGTTAGGGGGAGACACTGAGAAACGGAGATGGATAGAGAACAGACAGAGGACAGGTGGCAGACAAATGAAGGACAATGGAGACAGGTACCTGCGATGAGCTTCTTCTGCAGCAACGTCTCGTCGTCCTGATGGAGCTCCAGCATCCCCTCAAAGTCCTTCTCCTTCCTCTGGACCGTCACCTGACGGCTGAGGGGGGGACGTGTCCTCTCAGCCTGAGAAACTGAAGGATAGAGAGACGGACAGGTGAGACAGAGAAACAGTGGAGACATAGAGACAGGTGATACAAACAGGTAAGATAGGGACATAGGTGAGACAGAGAGGTGAGACAGAGAGAGAGGTGAGACAGACAGGTGAGACAGAGACACAGATGAGACAGAGAGACAGGTGAGACAGCTCTACATCCCAGGTAAGGACTCTCCGGGTAAGAACTCTCTGGGTAAGGACTCTCCAGGTAAGGACTCTCCCAGGTAAGGACTCTCCAGGTAAGGACTCTCCCAGGTAAGGACTCTCCCAGGTAAGGACTCTCCAGGTAAGGACCCTCTGGGTAAGGAACTGCCGGGTAAAAACTCTCCAGGTGAGGACTCTCCAGGTAAGGACTCTCCAGGTAAGGACTCTCCGGGTAAGGACTCTCTAGGTAAGTACTCTCCAGGTAAGGACTCTCCGGGTAAGGACTCTCCGGGTAAGGACTCTCCGGGTAAGGACTCTCCAGGTAAGGACTCTCCAGGTAAGGACTCTCCAGGTAAGGACTCTCCAGGTAAGGACTCTCCGGGTAAGGACTCTCTAGGTAAGTACTCTCCAGGTAAGGACTCTCCAGGTAAGGACTCTCCAGGTAAGGACCCTCTGGGTAAGGAACCGCCGGGTAAAAACTCTCCAGGTGAGGACTCTCCAGGTAAGGACTCTCTAGGTAAGGACTCTCCAGGTAAGTACTCTCCAGGTAAGGACTCTCCAGGTAAGGACTCTCCAGGTAAGGACCCTCTGGGTAAGGAACCGCCGGGTAAAAACTCTCCAGGTGAGGACTCTCCAGGTAAGGACTCTCCAGGTAAGGACTCTCCAGGTAAGGACTCTCCAGGTAAGGACTCTCCAGGTAAGGACTCTCCAGGTAAGGACTCTCCAGGTAAGGACCCTCTGGGTAAGGAACTGCCGGGTAAAAACTCTCCAGGTGAGGACTCTCCAGGTAAGGACTCTCCAGGTAAGGACTCTCCGGGTAAGGACTCTCTAGGTAAGTACTCTCCAGGTAAGGACTCTCCAGGTAAGGACTCTCCAGGTAAGGACTCTCCGGGTAAGGACTCTCTAGGTAAGGACTCTCCAGGTAAGGACTCTCCAGGTAAGGACTCTCCAGGTAAGGACTCTCCAGGTAAGGACTCTCCGGGTAAGGACTCTCTAGGTAAGTACTCTCCAGGTAAGGACTCTCCAGGTAAGGACTCTCCAGGTAAGGACCCTCTGGGTAAGGAACCGCCGGGTAAAAACTCTCCAGGTGAGGACTCTCCAGGTAAGGACTCTCTAGGTAAGGACTCTCCAGGTAAGGACTCTCCAGGTGAGGACTCTCCAGGTAAGGACTCTCCAGGTGAGGGAATGCTCCGCTCATTGTACGTACTTCGTCTCATTGGAATATTAACGGTCACATTGAAAACAACATCGACCGCATTTCTCCGGGCCAATGACGGGAGAGTTTTGAAAGCGACAAAACACTGTTCCACACATTTAAAAACACTTAAACAATTAAACAATGTTTACCCAGGATTCAGGCACCTTCCCTGGCTTGTAAAATGCGTTGATGCGCCCTGGAGGTATCAGACTATTTAAAACATGTATACCCAGGTTTCAATCACTTTTCCTGGCTTGTAAAGTGCTGTGGAGCTGCCTGTTCATATTCACATTCAAGACAGTTTCCCCGCATTGTAATCACTATTTCTGCCTTGGAAAGTGAGGTTTTAGCAGACCTCTAGGTGGTGGTGGTGCTCTGGAGCAGCCTGTTCTCTGGGTGGTGGTGCTCTGGAGCAGCCTGTTCTCTGGGTGGTGGTGCTCTGGAGCAGCCTGTTCTCTGGGTGGTGGTGCTCTGGAGCAGCCTGTTCTCTGGGTGGTGGTGCTCTGGAGCAGCCTGTTCTCTGGGTGGTGGTGCTCTGGAGCAGCCTGTTCTCTGGGTGGTGGTGCTCTGGAGCAGCCTGTTCTCTGGGTGGTGGTGCTCTGGAGCAGCCTGTTCTCTGGGTGGTGGTGCTCTGGAGCAGCCTGTTCTCTGGGTGGTGGTGCTCTGGAGCAGCCTGTTCTCTGGGTGGTGGTGCTCTGGAGCAGCCTGTTCTCTGGGTGGTGGTGCTCTGGAGCAGCCTGTTCTCTGGGTGGTGGTGCTCTGGAGCAGCCTGTTCTCTGGGTGGTGGTGCTCTGGAGCAGCCTGTTCTCTGGGTGGTGGTGCTCTGGAGCAGCCTGTTCTCTGGGTGGTGGTGCTCTGGAGCAGCCTGTTCTCTGGGTGGTGGTGCTCTGGAGCAGCCTGTTCTCTGGGTGGTGGTGCTCTGGAGCAGCCTGTTCTCTGGGTGGTGGTGCTCTGGAGCAGCCTGTTCTCTGGGTGGTGGTGCTCTGGAGCAGCCTGTTCTCTGGGTGGTGGTGCTCTGGAGCAGCCTGTTCTCTGGGTGGTGGTGCTCTGGAGCAGCCTGTTCTCTGGGTGGTGGTGCTCTGGAGCAGCCTGTTCTCTGGGTGGTGGTGCTCTGGAGCAGCCTGTTCTCTGGGTAAACTCTCTGTTCACATTTAAGACAGTTTCCCCGCATTGTAATCACTATTTCTGCCTCGGAAAGTGAGGTTCTCTCCACACTTTTTCCCCTAAAATGATTTTAAATCATTATTTTTGCATTTAAATATATTTTTTTTATCATTAATATGGTTCCCTAAAACAATGCACATAGTCTGGAGCTCACTGGGGTCCTGCATATGCTTTAATCAGGCGTTTTAACACTTTTTTCCATGAAAATGATTTTTATTCACCATCATGGGGCTATACAAATCAAATTCCGGGTAATTAGGAGCACAATTGTACCTTTTACTATTTAAATGTATTTGTATTATATATTTTGTGGCTATTAAAGTGACATTTCTGGGTGACTTTGTCAGTTTATGGATCTTAGCCCACAATTCCCGGAGGTTCCAGGCCGAATTTTGGAGCTCATAGGCGGCCTGCCATGCGCCCCCACCCGTGGAAAGCCGAAAGAATTAAAGAAAACGGTAAATTATATCTTAAAATAATCAAAAATGAAATTTTAAAAAATGCCAACGGAGGAGGGGCTCAAAAAGCTCAAGTCTTCGGCGCTTCGGGCCGAAGCCCCGGACACTTTTCCCCTCCCCCGTTGCATTTTACAACGGAGAGGGGAATCGAGACCTCCCCTCCTCCGTCAAAAAAATTCATTCATGTTTTTCAAGCTACCATCCGCACGAAATCGGAAACCCGGTTTTTGAGAGGACTCGGGGGACTCTACCCGCCTTAAGAGACACTATTTTGGGATAACATTTCTCCATTTTCACCCCTTTCCTCTGGTTCTCCCAAAATAGTTTTTCCTGACTCTGGAGGAATGCAAGGGGAGTTGACAGGGGACTCTGTCAACTCATGATGCACTATTTTCGGATACTTTTTTTCATTTTCAGGCCTTTTCCATGGATGAATTGAAACTTATTTGTTTTACATTTTGGTAAATTTGACCAAGTTCTGGTACCGCATTGCCTGGAGGATAGGACCGAGAGATGAAAGACTCTCTGGCCGACTCTCCAGGTAAGGACTCTCCCAGGTAAGGACTCTCCAGGTAAGGACTTTCCTAGGTAAGGACTCTCCCAGGTAAGGACTCTCCAGGTAGGGACTCTCCCAGGTAAGGACTCTCCAGGTAAGGACTTTCCTAGGTAAGGACTTTCCCAGGTAAGGACTCTCCCAGGTAAGGACTCTCCAGGTAGGGACTTTCCTAGGTAAGGACTTTCCCAGGTAAGGACTCTC
>CM070435.1:347071-349571 GCA_036324595.1 Champsocephalus gunnari | reverse complement strand
AGAGACAGAGAGACAGAGACATACAGAGAGAGAGACGGACAGACAGACAGAAAGACAGAGAGAGACAGAGAGACAGACAGAGAGATGGACAGAGAGACAGAGACATACAGAGAGACAGACAGACAGACAGACAGAAAGACAGAGAGACAGACAGAGAGACATACAGAGAGACAGAGAGACAGACAGACACATACAGAGAGAGAGAGACAGAGAGACAGACAGACAGACAGACACACACATACAGAGAGAGAGAGAGACAGACAGACAGAGAGACAGAGAGACAGACAGAGAGACAGACAGAGACACACACATACAGAGAGAGAGAGACAGACAGAAGGACACATACAGAGAGACAGACAGAGACACACACATACAGAGAGAGAGAGACATACAGAGAGACAGCCAGAGAGACAGACAGGCAGACACACACATACAGACAGACAGGAAGCTGAAAGACAGACAGGAAGCTGGAAGCTGAGAGACAGACAGGAAGCTGAGAGACAGACAGGAAGCTGAAAGACAGACAGGAAGCAGAGAGACAGACAGGAAGTGTGTTGACGAACCTCTTGGACTCACACTCTCCGGCACACACATATTCCTTTTTCTCTGGCGGAGTGCTGCCCTGCTCACTGACTATAGCACCGTCCTACACACACACACACACACACACACACACACACACACACACACACACACACACACACACACACACACACACACACACACACACACACACACACACACACACACACACACACACACACACACACACACACACACACACACACACACACACACACACACACATTAATATCACTGAATCTTTATAATTGATGTGGGTTATTAATGATGACTAATACACACCGAGCTCTGCTCCTTCAGGGGGGCGGGGCTCTGCTCCTTCAGGGGGGCGGGGCTCTGCTCCTTCAGGGGGGCGGGGCTCTGCTCCTTCTGGTGGGCGGGGCTCTGCTCATTGTGGGCGGAGCTTATGATCTGTGTCCTCAGAATAAGCACCTCCTCTTTTCGAGCCTCCAGCTCCTCATTGGCTGAGCGCAGCTGAGACATAAGCAGGGCGTGGCTCTCCTGCAGCTCATTGGTGGGATCGCTAAGCCCCGCCCTCTCAGCGACCGCCTTCTGGAGCGAGAGGAGATCCTTCCTGAGCTTCAGGTTCTCCACCTCGACGTCCTGCAGCTACACACACACACACACACACACACACACACACACACACACACACACACACACACACACACACACACACACACACACACACACACACACACACACACACACACACACACACACACACACACACACACACACACACACACACACACACACACACACACACACACACACACACACACACACACACACACACACACACACACACACACACACACACACACACACACACACACACACACACACACACACACACACACACACACACACACACACACACACACACACACACACACACACACACACACACACACACACACACACACACACACACACACACACACGCATTAGACACACTCACACACACATTATACAAACATTAGACACACTCACACACACACCTTGAGGCTGGTGTATGTGAGGTCCGCAGCATCCTGCTCAGAGAGAGGCGGGGCCTCAGAGCTCTGCAGAGGAACACATATATTCATATAGAGGACAGAGGGACTGTAGTAGTAGTAGTACATATAAATATATGCAGTAAAGATAGTGTATATATACAGACCCTGTGCTCGCCCCCCCCGCTCCAGCTGCTGCTGCAGCCTCCCTCTCTCCGTCTCCAGGTCTCTGACCCGGCGCTGCAGCTTCAGGAACACTGAGAGGTCCAGAGCTGCTGCCTCCACCCCCACATCCTGTACAAATACACACAATATATACTGATATATATACTAATACACCGAGAGGTACAGAGCTGCTGCCTCCACCCCCACATCCTGTACAAATACACACAATATATACTGATATATATAGGGTTAGGGTTACCTAACCCTAACCCTATATATATCGTGTGCGCAACCACAGCACTTTGCAGCGAGACCCATGTCTGCATCAGCCTGTAACAAGCAGCCTGTAACAAACAGCCTGTAACAAGCAGCCTGTAACAAACAGCCTGTAACAAACAGCCTGTAACAAGCAGCCTGTAACAAACAGCCTGTAACAAACAGCCTGTAACAAACAGCCTGTAACAAGCAGCCTGTAACACACAGCCTGTAACAAGCAGCCTGTAACAAACAGCCTGTAACACACAGCCTGTAACAAACAGCCTGTAACAAGCAGCCTGTAACAAACAGCCTGTAACAAACAGCCTGTAACAAACAGCCTGTAACAAACAGCCTGTAACAAGCAGCCTGTAACAAGCAGCCTGTAACAAGCAGCCTGTAACAAACAGCCTGTAACAAACAGCCTGTAACAAACAGCCTGTAACAAACAGCCTGTAACAAACAGCCTGTTAATAAGGCACCTGATGTCCATCCCCGGA
>CM070435.1:267071-342071 GCA_036324595.1 Champsocephalus gunnari | reverse complement strand
TTTCAGATCGAGTCGCCGTTTAAAACTGGGGTTAAATAGCAGACTTAGGCCAAAAAGCTAAAGTGTCAGCGGTCTGCTATATGTTCAATTCCTGGGAGAAGAACGCAAACGTCACCGAAATTGTGACGGGACCGGCTCTCGTTTCCCTTGTCTGTAAAAATTAATTTGAAAAGCAAACGTGTGATAAAAGGCTCGCTAAAACCTGGGTTTTTAGACCCCATGGAATGGTCACATTCCTTATGAGTGTTGAAGCACCGTTCAAGGTTTGCTTGTCTGTTGAAATACACATCACATTATCCAGCTGGACAAACTGTACGGGGAATAAATCTGTGTGATTTTTACCTAAATAACCTGTGTGAGCGATTGTCTGTGGAACTCAGCTCAGAAGAGTGAAGCTCATTTGTGCTCTGCTGCTGCCATCTAGTGGCTGAAAGGGGGGGAAGCACGTTAATTAAGTCAGATAAATAAAAGCGAAGTCAATATGGAACGTCAGAATAGTAAAGACAATTCTGAAATTCCAGGGAGTTACCGGGAGCAATGGGAACAGATTAAGAGATTGATTTTAAGTGGAATCAAACAGGGGGATAAAGAAAAGGCTTGTATATTTAAATAAATAAGCTGTCTGTAGGTTGTCATTGTTGATTAGTAAAGACCTTGTTTTATGTTGGTAAATGTAATGGTACAAGAGCAAGCTATTCATCACAATTGTATTTTTAGGTTATGAATAATAGTATTAAAATAAATAGTATTAGCCTAAGTGATAAGCAGAAGGGTTTTCGAACGCTTGTCAGTAATGTTTATATGACAGGGGTGCTTAGGCCCGCTTCGGTTTTCAATGTGCGCCATCATGTTAAAACAGAGGATTGGTGGCATTTTCAGTTCATTGCTTGCTTCCACACGCCTTCCCCCTCCTTGTCTCTTTCACGACTTTAGTTAATGCATTAGAACGATTGTTAACTTGCCGTGTTTCTAGAAATCGAACTCACTGTTCCGGAACGGCCTTTCAAAATAAAAGCCAAAGGCCGCTGTTCGCCAGAGATGCCTTTACAATAAAACAGTAATTAGCTTAACAATATATTTAACTTATATTGCGTCCTTAAATATTGATTTTAATTCATTACAGATCTAACCTGCTTGTAACACAACTTAGATAAACAATTTAAGCAAGTGGTTAAAGGGGGTTTCCTGTCTGGCTCATTTGATTTAGAACTGAAGTAAGGAAGAATAGTGTTTTATGAGAACTGTCATTCCTCATGGTTTCTAAAGATAAAAAAGGAGATTTTACAATGTGGTTTTACTACTTTTAATGGAGTAAAGGATCTGGGTAGACTACTGCCATTGATTTGTATTAACATTCACATGTTTCAGCATTCCTGACCATATAGACACTCAGCCGTTTTATTTTGTAACCCTTTGGGGGAGAGATTTAAATTGAGTTTATCTCCAGTTGCTGATTTCTTGTGATTAGAGCGGCACTGGAAAGTTGTGCGCCACCTTTGGGTTGTACTCTGAATCAGTGTGTTGGTGAAGAGTTGCTCACTACAGAAACAGAAGAACTGTGCAAAGAACGCATCTGAGGAGGGTTTGACGTTTTGCGTGTACCTCGTTGCCGGGGCAACAGTGGTGTGAAGAGGAACAGCAGTTTTGGGGATTCCTGCTGTGCAGAGGACAACATGTGTCTGCTAACTGTAGCACATTGATCCAGAGGTGCCTTCCCCCTCAGGACATCCCAGTGCAAGAGTTTCATTGATCCTATTGACTACAGCTGCAGAGGACAACGCATCACTGACTGTTCACATTGTGAAAAGATCTTGAGACAGGCTGGTCTCAGACGGTTCAGACTCTGAGGAAATTATGCGATGATTTGACAGCATAACTGTGCAAGAGTTTTCCAGAGGGTGGTGTACAACAATAACATTAGTGTTTGAGAGGGGAGGCTGATTGTTTATAGGATGGTCTGGAATGCTGAAAAGATTAAAGTTTAATATTATTGGTTAGCAAACAAGACATCTGATTATTATGTCACACATAATAATCTTGTTATAGAAACTAGCTATGGGTAAAACGTGTGGTTGTTATACCATTGTTATCATGAACAAAATATAGATCAGGAAATAGTATCTGCGTAAAGATGAATGGATTTCATATCCTAGAGGGGATTAGTTATTGTGAATACTTCACAAGGTATCTACTAATGTATTGTAAAAAACTTGAATTGACTTGATAAATAAGTGAAGATAAGAAGATGTATGGACCATAAATTAGTCAATTGGTAAATAAAAAATAGCGGAAAAGAGGAGAACTATTAAAGTGAAGTGGAAAATCAGTCTAAAACACACTGATAGGAAAAGGGGGGGCATGAAGGAAGTATGCACTGGACTTTTTATTCGTGTGTGAATTTGGTAGTGTTTTAATTTGTATTTATATAGGTCATGTTGAAGGGAAAGCTGGTTCTAAACAAAATATAGTATTTCAATTTGAGGTACTGGTTTCATGTTCAGACACCCAGAGTTCCACGCACTGTTAAAGAGGGTAACATTGTTCTTTAAGTGCACCAGAATTGAAGATAAATTGATAGAATGAGTTATGGAATACATAGCAGACCTTTACAGATCCTAGTAATGTTTTGACACAAGATAATAGTGATGTACACAAGTTTCTGAAATGGATCTATTAGTCATTTTAATACTAATTAGGTGTAAATGAATTGCAGTAATAGTAGTAGTACAATAAGGAAGTGACATTTGTTGGCTAACACTTTTCAGGGAATTTGGGAAACCGCTGTTCCAATGAAAAGTTAGTGATATCTTGAACATTATAGTTGTAATTGTGAATTAATAAATGATGGCGCTCCATATATACAGATTTTTATAGACGAAGGATGCTGGCCTGTGCTGGAAGATCGGAGTCTCTGCAGAGCACGACACATGGCCAAAAAGACTGAGACCAACTGACCGACAGGGTAACTTGGGAAGGCACTCTCAATGACTGACTCTGAGGTGAACCTGACCAAACCTGACTTTACAACCTGACAGTGTGAGTGTGAGTGAGTGTATGTCTGTACCTGATCAGTGCAACTACATGATTTAAAACGATGATGAATCAAGCATGTTTTGGACTAACACATTATCTTTGTGTGATAATAATGTGTGAAATGAGAGGTTTCCTAACATTGCAAAAAAAGGGGAAACCGTATCTAATCTGCTTGATGATATTTCACTCCCACAGGAGGTGGCCGTTTGCAGAATGTGAAGCTCAAACTAAAACATGAAGATTCTGTTTCTTTTAGGACTGAAAGATGGAGAGAAAACACTTCATTTCACTGAAGTGTTTACCGTGGAAATGATGGATGTACATTTGGGAAAAATGTTTGGTATTGTCTTATAATCCATTATGACCTGAAGGTTTTCTTCGATTTTGTTTACACATGAGATAATGTGTAAAAAAGGGGGAGTGTAAACGCCAGATGTACATTTTTCATTTAGGGACTGAAAGGAACCGGCTGCTCCAACTCCATTGTTCAATCTGACCATTGATTGACAGTTTTAGAATTGACCTGCTCCATATTTGGGGACAACACACTGTTTGATGAATGTTGACATGTCTCTAATATTGATTGAGTTATAGCAGGTAACACAGATAAAGAATCAGTGGCCAAGGGGCTGCTGGGAGAGATGTAAGTCCAGAATGGAATACTGGAGAAGCTGACCTGTGAGTAATGTTTCAACAGACAACATCATGTAACTAGCCTGGTAAAGAAGTAAAAGCCATAGACTTTATTGTTTAGGTCATTATGGGGATATACATTTCATCTAAATTCATAATAGAAAGACATTTGATGACAGTTTGTTGGAATTCTGTATTCATTTTTTCAGCGGGATAATATCTAAGCACTGACGGGTAAAAGCAGTACCACCAGGAAGCCATTCACTTTGTTAGTATTGTGATTTTGGTTGTTTTTAAATCCATAACATTAGTGTGTTTCTTTACCAGAAACATTAGCAGTTCAAATCATATTTAGATTTTTAATGGGATCTCAAGGATTTCATTTAAAAATAAACACAGATGCTTGTCAGAAATTCAGAGCTATTGAAATATGTTATTTAGTTTACCTAAAGATGGTGGGGTTCTTATTTAGTTGGCACAGTCCAAGTATTAAGATTCTGAAGCCGCACAAGTAATTTAGAAAACCTGTTCACAGACGTCTGTTGTTTTAAGACACCCCACCAACAGGCTCCAAGTGGCCACGCACTGGTGGGTCAAACAGCCGAGGGCCCCAGAGCCCGGAGCGTAGGCTTGAGGGATTTGTATCAGATTTCTCCACACAGGTTGTTGACGCCAAAAGGGGGACCTGAGACGCAGGAGGCCGACTGTCAACCCCAGGCTCTCTGGCCCCGACCGAGAGTGACCCAGAGGACATCCCATGCCGTCTGCCTACAAGGAAAGGGGGACAACTGGTACCACTGGAGCCAGTGTGCGGTCGGGAAAACGCCTGCGAGGACCCTAGACGACATCAGGACGGATCTGGCTCTCGTCATGGAGGTCGACTCGGATGCTGTCATCAGCGGACTGGAGGAGAAGGACCTCGAGGACATCCATCCAGCAGTCGTCCCAGGAGGCATCATCATCGGACCGGAGAAGGAAGATCGGGAGGACATCTATTCAGCAGCGACTCGGAAGCCGCCATCAGCGAGCCGGAGGAGAAGGAAGACATCTCTCTAGCAGGCAGCCCAGAAGCTGCCGTCAGCGGATCAGAGGGGACAAAGACACGGCAAGCCAGGACGACACAGGGGACTCCACTCTCCGCGGAAACAGAAATGTGTGTTAAGTGCAACAAGACGGTGTATGGAGCCAGCCAGGCATGCCAAGCTATGGGCAGCCTCTACCATGACAGCTGCTTCACCTGCAGCGCCTGTAGTAGGGAAGGCGTTCTACTATGACGCAGGAAGGGTTTTCTGTGAAGAGGACTTTAAAATCTACTGTCTGAAAGACTGCCACAGGGTCCTGGCGCCTAAATGTGCTGCGTGTAACCAGCCCATCCTGCCCTCAGAGAGGTCTGATGAAACCATTCAGACTAATCAGTTCCACCATTGAGGGAAGAGCTGCTTCTCCCCCTCCTGCCACTGTTGGCCTGTGTCAGGGAGAGGACAAGTATGGAGACTCAGCAGACAAGGATGCAGTTTTTTGACATTTTTTGGTCTCCCTCTCATTCTGCCATAAGAAATTGCTATGAAGGGCTGTTTCCAAATGTTTAAAGGGCTCTAAATATAATGTTGAGAGATGAACACAGTGGAGAGGAGCGACAATAGTTATGTTTCAAGTGCCTTGTGTAAGTTGCACTCTTTGTGCAAGAGTGCAAAAGGGGGAATTGTAAGGAAATATTTGTATGTGTTCATGCAAACTATGAAGAAGCTTAAAAGGGGAAAATGATTTGTGTAGAAAACTGTGAGATGGTTTTGGGCCTGTTAACATGTGGTTTTTGAGGACAAAGGAAGATGGGGGAAGGTGAGGAGTTGACATACAGTCAACTCAGATCTAGGAGATAATGAAGCTGAGCTACTGGGATTGGGGACACTTAAGAAGTGAGGTGTGTGTGTGTGTGTGTGTGTGTGTGTGTGTGTGTGTAGGCTTCAGTGTTTCAGTGTGTGTGTGTGTGTGTGTGTGTGTGTAGGCTCCAGTGTTTCAGTGTGTGTGTGTGTGTGTGTGTATGTGTGTGTGTGTGTGTAGGCTTCAGTGTTTCAGTGTGTGTGTGTGTGTGTGTGTGTGTGTGTGTGTGTGTGTGTGTGTGTGTGTGTGTAGGCTTCAGTGTTTAAGTGTGTGTGTGTGTGTGTGTGTGTAGGCTTCAGTGTTTCAGTGTGTGTGTGTGTGTGTGTGTGTTTGTGTGTGTGTGTGTAGGATTCAGTGTGTGTGTGTGTGTGTGTGTGTGTGTGTGTGTGTGTGTGTAGGCTTCAGTGTTTCAGTGTGTGTGTGTGTGTGTGTGTGTAGGCTTCAGTGTTTCAATGTGTGTGTGTGTGTGTGTAGGCTTCAGTGTTTCAATGTGTGTGTGTGTGTGTGTGTGTGTGTGTGTGTGTGTGTAGGCTTCAGTGTTTCAGTGTGTGTGCCCTCACCTGTGTTAGCCCCTGCTTCTCGTTAGCATGCGCCTCCTGCAGCTCCCCCCTGAGAGCATGCGCCTCCTGCAGCTCCTCCCTGAGTCTCTGCAGCTCGTCGTGCAGCGAGGCCAGCCGCCCGCCCCCGCCCTGCTGCAGGCTGCTCGCCTCCTGCAGCTTCCTCTGCAGCAGCTTCAGCTCTCCGCCCAGAGAGGAGTTCACCTGCAGCAGCTGCTCGTTCTGCGAGCGCTGCTCCTTGGACTGCCGCAGTGTTAGCGTTAGCGTTAGCGTCATGCACCTGAATAGTGACATCTACCTGGAGACTCACCTTGTCGTCCATCTTCCTCTGCAGCTGCACGATCTTGTTCTCCATGCCACTGTTGAGCTTCTTCAGGTGCTGCGCGGAGCGCGCCTCCACCTTCAGCTGCTGCACGCGCCGCTTCGCCCGCACGCACCTGAAGGCACACTGCAGCGTGATGGCCGCTGCCCGCGAGCGCTGGAACTTCCTGCGCTGCAGCCACCCCCGAACGCACCGCTGGATGATCATGGCCTTGTGGTGCAGGAGGAACTGAGGAGGAGGAGCATGAGGATCAGGTCACGTGACAGCTCTGCTCTGAAGGAGAAAGGAAGTGCTTACCTCCTTGAAGATGCGGCGAGTGAACGTGCCGCGGGTGAAGGCCTGGATCGTGACGGCCGCCCGTCTCACCCTCAGGAAAGCCCGTCTGTCTCTCACCATGCGCAGCTGCTTCTGACAGACGAGCGCAGCGCGGGTCTGCCGCAGGAAGTCAGCATGCCTAATGAAAGCATCGGGAGATCACCGTTACATAAATACATAATGATACATCACTACGCGCGGTCTGCATCTACGCGTGGTCTCCCATATGTTTTATGGCCCGACCTCACAGAGGGGTTTGTGATCTCTAAGCTTCTAAGCACCACCGACAAGTGATTCAGTGTCTCCAGATGCTGGGGCTATCCCAGTGTTCCCTCTCTGTCAGCTAAAGGGCCAGAGAGAGAGAGGCTGGGCACTCCGGACAGTCAGAACCTCTGGCTCTGTGACTCCGGCCGATACTCGTAAAAAAACTACCAGTGTTTGCCATCAAAGCTCCAGCTCTCCTCGTGTCTCGCTGAGTGGCTCTCCATTACACGTGAACTACACGTGAACTACAGCTCCAGGTGAGCTCCAGGGTCAGGTTACCTGCGGGCCATGAAGCCCCTCCCGTATCTCTGCAGCGTGATGGCGGTCTTGCGGACCTTCAGGAAGCGGACTCTCTGCAGCCAGCCGCGCACGGTCTTCTGGATCCGGATGCAGGCGGAGCGGAACCTGTCGGCTCGGAGCTTCTCCAGGTACGCTACCTGGCCGGCCCGGAAGAAGATCTTCGTCTTCCCGAACTGGAACATGTCGGGCTCCTGAGGAACAGCAGGGTCACACTTTAAATTAATAAGCCTATTTATAAGTAATAAAGACAATATTAAAACGTGTGTTAGCATCAGGTGTTAGCATCGGGTGTTAGCGTCGGGTATTAGCGTCGGGTATTAGCGTCGGGTATTAGCGTCGGGTATTAGCATCGGGTGTTAGCATCGGGTATTAGCATCAGGTATTATCATCAGGTATTAGCATCAGGTATTAGCATCAAGTATTATCATCAGGTATTAGCATCAGGTATTAGCATCAGGTATTAGCATCAGGTGTTAGCATCAGGTGTTAGCATCAGGTGTTAGCATCAGGTGTTAGCATCAAGTATTAGCATCAAGTATTAGCATCAGGTATTAGCATCAAGTATTAGCATCAAGTATTAGCATCAGGTATTAGCATCAGGTATTAGCATCAGGTATTAGCATCAGGTATTAGCATCAGGTGTTAGCATCAGGTGTTAGCATCAGGTGTTAGCATCAGGTGTTAGCATCAAGTATTAGCATCAAGTATTAGCATCAGGTATTAGCATCAAGTATTAGCATCAGGTATTAGCATCAAGTATTAGCATCGGGTGTTAGCATCGGGTATTAGCATCAGGTATTATCATCAGGTATTAGCATCAGGTATTAGCATCAGGTGTTAGCATCAGGTGTTAGCATCAGGTGTTAGCATCAGGTATTAGCATCAGGTATTAGCATCAGGTGTTAGCATCAGGTGTTAGCATCAGGTGTTAGCATCAGGTATTAGCATCAGGTATTAGCATCAGGTGTTAGCATCAGGTGTTAGCATCAGGTGTTAGCATCAGGTGTTAGCATCAGGTGTTAGCATCAAGTATTAGCATCAGGTATTAGCATCAGGTATTAGCATCAGGTATTAGCATCAGGTATTAGCATCAGGTATTAGCGAGGTTCCTGACCTTGATGAGCGTCTCCAGCAGGTTTTTACACACCAGCTTCTTATCAGCTAATGTCATGTCTGACTTCTTTAGCAGAACCCGGTAGCGGCTGAAGAAGTCCGGGTACGTCCACCTGCAGACACATTACACATTACTGACAGCTGAGCTAACTCGTGCTAAGGTACATTGCATTTATTTAATTTAGTTATTTCACTTAAAACTGTTTAACAAATGGGTTAGGGTCTGTAGCTAACGTTAGCTACATGTCTAGCTAACGTTAGCTACATGTCTAGCTAACGTTAGCTACATGTCTAGCTGGCTATCACCTGACTTCATGACTGTGTTCTTTGGATCAACTGGTACCACATATTTGAATTCAAAATGGAGGAGGAGGAGGAGGAGGAGGAGGAAGAGGAGGAGGAGGAGGAAGAGTTCTCACCTGGATGGATACCCCGCTGCACTGATCCTGATCGTCTCCAGGACTCCACAGGCTCTGAGCTGCTGCACCGCTCGCTTTGAGTCAAACCTGCAACATCATCATCATCATCATCATCATCATCATCATCATCATCATCATCATCATCATCATCATCATCATCATCACATTAATAAAGCGCGGCTATCCCTGAACGCCTCGTCCTTCCTCTCTCTTACTGTCTGCGGTGTGTTCAGGGTCTGACTCGGGTCTAACAGCAGGCTGCTTATTAACCTCTCAGCTGATCTCACACACACACACACACACACACACACACACACACACACACACACACACACACACACACACACACACACACACACACACACACACACACACACACACACACACACACACACACACACACACACACACACACACACACACACACACACACACACACACACACACACACACACACACACACACACACACACACACACACACACACACGCTTTAGGGAGGCGTGTGGTGCACTGGGTAGTGCGTTGGTGTTGGGATCAGGGGCACGGGTTCAAACCCCACTGCAGTCAGCATGTCGTTGTGTCCCTGAGACGCTTCACAAAATAATGAGAATAACCTTTACCTTCAAAAGATGGAAAGGTCTCCTATTATAGGCATAAGGACATGACTCTGAAGTGTCCTGCTCCAAACCCCACACAGGTCCTTGTAGCCCCCCCCCCTCTCTCTTCCAGCTGTTACTAAGGACATGTCTCTGAAGTGTCCTGCTCCAAACCCCAAACAGGTCCTTGTAGCCCCCCCCCTCTCTTCCAGCTGTTACTAAGGACATGTCTCTGAAGTGTCCTGCTCCAAACCCCACACAGGTCCTTGTAGCCCCCCCCCTCTCTCTTCCAGCTGTTACTAAGGACATGTCTCTGAAGTGTCCTGCTCCAAACCCCAATCAGGTCCTTGTAGCCCCCCCCCCTCTCTCTTCCAGCTGTTACTAAGGACATGTCTCTGAAGTGTCCTGCTCCAAACCCCAAACAGGTCCTTGTAGCTCTCTCTTCCAGCTGTTACTAAGGACATGTCTCTGAAGTGTCCTGCTCCAAACCCCAATCAGGTCCTTGTAGCCCCCCCCCTCTCTCTTCTAGCTGTTACTAAGGACACGACTCTGAAGTGTCCTGCTCCAAACCCCAAACAGGTCCTTGTAGCCCCCCCCCCTCTCTTCCAGCTGTTACTAAGGACATGACTCTGAAGTGTCCTGCTCCAAACCCCAAACAGGTCCTTGTAGCCTCTCTCTTCCAGCTGGTCCTAAAGAGCTGTCTCTGAAGTGTCCTTGTAGCCCCCCCCCTCTCTCCTCCAGCTGGTCCTAAAGAGCTGACTCTGGGTCAGCAGCTCCAGAGAGAAAGTAGATCTCATCAGGAGAAACTCAGCTAAATGCTGCCGTGATGAAACTCCACATCCTGTTCCAAACCACATCAAGGATCCTCTCTGAAACAGGATGGATCTCTCTCTCTCTCTCTCTCTCTCTCTCTCTCTCTCTCTCTCTCTCTCTCCTCTCTCTCTCTCTCTCTCTCTCTCTCTCTCTCTCTCTCTCTCTCTCTCTCTCTCTCTCTCTCTCTCTCTCTCTCCACCAGGTGACTTCCTGTTGACTTCCTGCTTCTTCACCCTCTCTCTCTCCAGCACAGGTTAGCTCTGAGTGCTAGCATGCTAATGTGAACACAGACCATGTGACTTCCAGAACACGTCTCATTGGTTCTGAGCAACGTTTCTGATTGGCTCGAACACAACTGGGTGCTTCTAGAACAGAGCACTCACGAGAACGCCTCCTTGAAGTCGTTGGGTTTGATGCAGCGGACGTAATGAGGAGTCGTCGCGTTCAGAGTCTCCATGAGCATGCTGAGAGAGCTGCGGAACTGAGTACACAGGAAGCACGTCAGAGTGTATTCAGTGTACCTGGCAGTATATAGTTATATATAATAAAGTACACAGAGTACCTGGCAGTATATAGTTATATATAATAAAGTACACAGAGTACCTTGCAGTATATAGTTATATATAATAAAGTACACAGAGTACCTGGCAGTATATAGTTATATATAATAAAGTACACAGAGTACCTTGCAGTATATCGTATATGTGTATACAGTATATAGTTATATATAATAAAGTACACAGAGTACCTGGCAGTATATAGTTATATATAATAAAGTACACAGAGTACCTTGCAGTATATCGTATATGTGTATACAGTTATATATAATAAAGTACACAGAGTACCTGGCAGTATATAGTTATATATAATAAAGTACACAGAGTACCTTGCAGTATATCGTATATGTGTATACAGTTATATATAATAAAGTACACAGAGTACCTGGCAGTATATAGTTATATATAATAAAGTACACAGAGTACCTGGCAGTATATAGTTATATATAATAAAGTACACAGAGTACCTTGCAGTATATCGTATATGTGTATACAGTTATATATAATAAAGTACACAGAGTACCTGGCAGTATATAGTTATATATAATAAAGTACACAGAGTACCTGGTGGCCCACGGTCTTGCGGTGCTCTTTGTTCGCGGGTCGAGGCGTCGGCTTCGCCGGTCGGACGTTCACTCTGGACGACTTCGGGGGGGCGACGTCCTCTTTCTCATTAAACAGATCTGCAACCAGCTGGAACTGAGAGGAACAGGGTGTGTGTGACCCTGGTTCTGGTTCTGACCCTGGTTCTGACTCTGACCCTGGTTCTGGTTCTGACCCTGGTTCTGACTCTGACCCTGGTTCTGGTTCTGACCCTGGTTCTAACTCTGACCCTGGTTCTGACTCTGACCCTGGTTCTGTTTCTGACCCTGGTTCTGGTTCTGACCGTTGTTCTGGTTCTAACTCGACCCTGGTTCTGACCCTGTTTCTAACTCTGGTTCTAACTCTGATCCTGGTTCTGACCCTGGTTCGGTTTCTGACCCTGGTTCTAACTCTGACCCTGGTTCTGACTCTGACCCTGGTTCTAACTCGACCCTGGTTCTGACCCTGTTTCTAACTCTGGTTCTAACTCTGATCCTGGTTCTGACCCTGGTTCGGTTTCTGACCCTGGTTCTAACTCTGACTGTGGTTCTGACCATGGTTCTAACCCTGGTTCTGTTTCGGACCCTGGTTCTAACTCTGACCGGGGCTCTGGTTCTGATCCTGGTTCTGACCCTGGTTCTAACTATGGTTCTAACTCTGATCCCGGTTCTGGTTCTAACTCTGACCCTGGTTCTGTTCTGACTCTGGTTCTGACCCTGGCTCTGGTTCTGATCCTGGTTCTGACCCTGGTTCTAACTATGGTTCTAACTCTGATCCCGGTTCTGGTTCTAACTCTGATCCCGGTTCTGGTTCTAACTCTGACCCTGGTTCTGTTCTGACTCTGGTTCTGACCCTGGTTCTGGTTCTGTGGTTACCTGGCTGGCCTTCAGGATGTTGATCTGCTCCTCGTACACGGTGTCTCTGTTCTTCTCCAGGAACCCTTCGCACTCGTACTCCACCTGCCGTCACACGGTGAGAAGTTGTCATGGAGATGAACACAGTCTATCGAGCCGGGTTACGTGAGACACGACGGGCACCTGAGCACCTTGTCAGCGAAGTGGTTGATGATGAAGGAGGTGTTGGACATGCGGGGCTTCTGGAAGTGAGCGCTGCTCGAGTGTTTCTGGTGCAGCTTCTGGGCCCAGTTCTGGTCCGTGCCTTTGGGAACCTACAACAGGAAGTGGCTGGTTAATACCAGCAGGAAGTGAAGTCTGTCAAACAATAATACAACACCGATGAAAAGTGAATCCAACACCACCACTGACTTTACACTCTTCGTCCAGCAGGTCCAGGATCCCCAGCCGGGCCTCGATCAGGTCGATGCACGGCTGGTTATCGCAGAAGTCTATCAGGGTCCAGGGAATAAGCTCCTTCATGTACTCCTCCTGCTCCAGCTTGAACACGTGCTGAGGACACACATCGTACCTTCAGATATCTGTCCCAGAGCAGAGCTAACGCTATATAGCACCTTCAGAGCAGAGCTAACGCTATACACACCTTCAGAGCAGAGCTAACTCTATACACCACCTTCAGAGCAGAGCTAACTCTATATACCACCTTCAGAGCAGAGCTAACTCTATATACCACCTTCAGAGCAGAGCTAACTCTATATACCACCTTCAGAGCAGAGCTAACTCTATACACCACCTTCAGAGCAGAGCTAGCTCTATACACACCTTCAGAGCAGAGCTAACTCTATATACACCTTCAGAGCAGAGCTAACTCTATATACCACCTTCAGAGCAGAGCTAACTCTATACACCACCTTCAGAGCAGAGCTAACTCTATATACCACCTTCAGATATCTGTCCCAGAGCAGAGCTAGCTCTATACACCACCTTCAGAGCAGAGCTAACTCTATATACCACCTTCAGAGCAGAGCTAACGCTATACACCACCTTCAGAGCAGAGCTAACTCTATACACCACCTTCAGAGCAGAGCTAACTCTATATACCACCTTCAGAGCAGAGCTAACTCTATATACCACCTTCAGAGCAGAGCTAACGCTATACACACCTTCAGAGCAGAGCTAACTCTATATACACCTTCAGAGCAGAGCTAACTCTATACACCACCTTCAGAGCAGAGCTAACTCTATATACCACCTTCAGAGCAGAGCTAACTCTATATACCACCTTCAGAGCAGAGCTAACTCTATATACCACCTTCAGAGCAGAGCTAACTCTATACACACCTTCAGAGCAGAGCTAACTCTATATACACCTTCAGAGCAGAGCTAACTCTATACACCACCTTCAGAGCAGAGCTAACTCTATATACCACCTTCAGAGCAGAGCTAACTCTATATACCACCTTCAGAGCAGAGCTAACTCTATATACCACCTTCAGAGCAGAGCTAACTCTATATACCACCTTCAGAGCAGAGCTAACTATATACACACCTTCAGAGCAGAGCTAACTCTATACACACCTACAGAGCAGAGCTAACTCTATATACACCTTCAGAGCAGAGCTAACTCTATACACCACCTTCAGAGCAGAGCTAACTCTATACACACCTTCAGAGCAGAGCTAACTCTATACACACCTTCAGAGCAGAGCTAACTCTATACACACCTACAGAGCAGAGCTAACTCTATATACACCTTCAGAGCAGAGCTAACTCTATACACCACCTTCAGAGCAGAGCTAACTCTATATACACCTTCAGAGCAGAGCTAACTCTATACACACCTTCAGAGCAGAGCTAACTCTATACACACCTTCAGAGCAGAGCTAACTCTATACACACCTACAGAGCAGAGCTAAGTCTATATACCACCTTCAGAGCAGAGCTAACTCTATATACCACCTTCAGAGCAGAGCTAACTCTATACACCACCTTCAGAGCAGAGCTAACTCTATATACCACCTTCAGAGCAGAGCTAACTCTATATACCACCTTCAGAGCAGAGCTAACTCTATACACCACCTTCAGAGCAGAGCTAGCTCTATACACCACCTTCAGAGCAGAGCTAACTCTATACACCACCTTCAGAGCAGAGCTAACTCTATACACCACCTTCAGAGCAGAGCTAACTCTATATACCACCTTCAGAGCAGAGCTAACTCTATACACACCTTCAGAGCAGAGCTAACTCTATACACACCTTCAGAGCAGAGCTAACTCTATATACACCTTCAGAGCAGAGCTAAGTCTATATACCACCTTCAGAGCAGAGCTAACTCTATATACCACCTTCAGAGCAGAGCTAGCTCTATATACCACCTTCAGAGCAGAGCTAACTCTATATACCACCTTCAGAGCAGAGCTAACTCTATATACCACCTTCAGAGCAGAGCTAACTCTATACACACCTTCAGAGCAGAGCTAACTCTATACACACCTTCAGAGCAGAGCTAACTCTATATACCACCTTCAGAGCAGAGCTAACTCTATATACCACCTTCAGAGCAGAGCTAACTCTATACACACCTTCAGAGCAGAGCTAACGCTATATACCACCTTCAGAGCAGAGCTAAGTCTATATACACCTTCAGAGCAGAGCTAACTCTATACACACCTTCAGAGCAGAGCTAACTCTATATACCACCTTCAGAGCAGAGCTAACTCTATACACACCTTCAGAGCAGAGCTAACGCTATATACCACCTTCAGAGCAGAGCTAACTCTATATACCACCTTCAGAGCAGAGCTAAGTCTATATACCACCTTCAGAGCAGAGCTAACTCTATACACACCTTCAGAGCAGAGCTAACTCTATACACACCTTCAGAGCAGAGCTAACGCTATATACCACCTTCAGAGCAGAGCTAAGTCTATATACACCTTCAGAGCAGAGCTAACTCTATACACACCTTCAGAGCAGAGCTAACTCTATATACCACCTTCAGAGCAGAGCTAACTCTATACACACCTTCAGAGCAGAGCTAACGCTATATACCACCTTAGAGCAGAGCTAAGTCTATATACCACCTTCAGAGCAGAGCTAACTCTATACACCACCTTCAGAGCAGAGCTAACTCTATACACCACCTTCAGAGCAGAGCTAACTCTATACACCACCTTCAGAGCAGAGCTAGCTCTATACACCACCTTCAGAGCAGAGCTAACTCTATACACCACCTTCAGAGCAGAGCTAACGCTATATACCACCTTCAGAGCAGAGCTAAGTCTATATACCACCTTCAGAGCAGAGCTAACTCTATACACCACCTTCAGAGCAGAGCTAACTCTATACACACCTTCAGAGCAGAGCTAACTCTATACACACCTTCAGAGCAGAGCTAACTCTATACACACCTTCAGAGCAGAGCTAACTCTATACACCACCTTCAGAGCAGAGCTAGCTCTATACACCACCTTCAGAGCAGAGCTAACTCTATACACCACCTTCAGAGCAGAGCTAACTCTATACACACCTTCAGAGCAGAGCTAACTCTATACACACCTTCAGAGATAAACCAGATATCAGAACCATACTGCAGGATATCTAAAGACACAGAGGCTCAAACTGCACACGTCATGTCTTCATCTGTATGATTCAGAAACGCCCTGCCGGTGTTAAAGAGGCTCACCGAGTTGAACTGCTGCTGAAGTTTCTCGTTGGCGTAGTTGATGCAGAACTGCTCAAAACTGTTGACCTCGAACGTCTCAAAGCTGCGGCACAATCAAACAAAAGACACAAAAACAAAGTGAATTAGTCAAGCATGAACCGGTCCGGGATCTGACGGTCGCAGATCATTGTTATTATGGTCATGTGATCATTCAGGGGAATCACCCGTAGATGTCGAGCACTCCGATGAACGAGTGCTGTTTGGACGAGCTCTGGAGGACTTTGTTGATGTGCTCCACGATCCAGTCGAACATGCGGGCGTAGATGTGTTTGGCGAGCGCATTGCGGGCGTTCTCCGCCTGCTTCTTGGACATCTTCTTCAGGTACGTCTCCGACGAGGTGACCAGCTTCCTGTGACAGAGCCAGTGCTCCATCTGCTGCAGCTCCACGCCCAGCAGCCGGCTGAAGTGCTGCAGGTGGAGGTCGTCCCTCTGCAACAAACAGCCCCGTTAGCTGACAACGCTAACCTGGACCACACAGGATGCTAACATACCGACACGTGGCCAGCTGGCGCTAACGTAATAATAATAATGCATTTTATTTATATAGCGCTTTTCACAACTCAAAGACGCTTTACAGTATGAGGGAGGGTAGGCAAACAAGTAAGTAAAAAATAAAAAGGCAGTCAAGAGGAAGTTGATTGAGAGGGCGGGGCTTATGGAGACAGAGTTGAAAAGATGTGTTTTGAGGCGGGACTGAAAGACTGTGAGGGACTCAGAGTCACGGAGATCTTGGGGGAGGGAGTTCCAGAGCCTAGGAGCTGCCACTGAGAAGGCTCTGTCCCCAAAGCTGCAGAGCGTGGATGTGGGAGTGGATAGGAGTCTGGCTGCGGTGGATCTGAGGGACCGTGGGGGGTCTGAGGGACCGTGGGGGGTCTGAGAGACCGTGGGGGTTGATAAGAAGTGAGAAGGTTTGTGAGATAAGGGGGGGCCAGATGGTGGAGTGCTTTGTTGGTGAGGACCAGAACTTTGTAGTGGATGCGATGGGAGACAGGAAGCCAGTGGAGGTCTTTGAGGACTGGGGTGATGTGATGCCATGGTGTGGTATGCGTGAGGAGACGTGCAGCTGCATGTTGAACCCGTTGGAGTCTGTTGAGGGATATAGTGCTGATGCCGTAAAGAAGTGAGTTGCCGTAGTCGAGGCGGGAGGAAATGAAGGCATGGATTAGTCGTTCGGCTGCGGGGCAGGTGAGAGACGGTAGGATTTTTGCAATATTGCGGAGGTGGAAAAATGAGGTTTTGACATTTTGGCGGATGTGAGGTTCGAGGGAGAGGGTGGGGTCAAAGATTACGCCAAGGTGGCGTGCCTGATTGGGGGGAAACAATGGTGCCATCGATGGTGAGAGTTATGTTAGTAACCTTGCTGAGGGTGGATTTGGAGCCGATTAGGAGCAGTTCTGTTGCTGTTCAGTTTGAGGAGGTTATGTTGCATCCAAGTTTTAATAGCTGTCAGACAGGAGTCGATGTGGGTAAGGGGTGGGTTATGGAGGGGTTTGGTGCTGAGGTAAATCTGAGTGTCATCAGCATAGCAGTGGAAGTCCAGGTTGAAGTGGCGGAGTATCTGACCGAGGGGGAGGATGTAAATGATGAAGAGGAGGGGGCCGAGTACTGAACCTTGAGGAACGCCTTCGGTGACTGAGGCTGTGGCAGAGGAGTGGATTGGGAGGGAGATGAAGTGGGATCGTTCAGTGAGGTAGGACTGGAGCCATCTGAGTGCAATACCTTAAAAACCAATGTCCCTGAGTCGGGTGAGCAGGATGTTGTGGCTCACGGTATCGAAGGCTGCACTCAGGTCGAGGAGGATGAGCATGTTGAGGGAACCGGTGTCAGCAGAGGTGAGGAGGTCATTGAGGACTTTGACGAGTGTAGTTTCTGTGCTGTGGTGAGGACGAAATCCAGACTGAAGGGGTTCATAAAGCTGGTTGGAGATGGCAGTGAATTTGTTTGGCTACAATGCGTTCAAGAGTTTTTGAGAGAAATGGTAGGTTGGAGATGGGGCGGTAATCAGTGAGGGAGGAGGGATCAAGACCAGGTTTTTGGAGGATTGGAGTAACGGCAGCAGTTTTGAAGGCAGAGAGGACGGTTCCATGGGACAGCGAGGAGTTGAAAAGGTTAGCAAGATAGGGGCAGAGGACGGGGAGGCAGGACTTCAGGAGAGGAGTGGGTAGAGGGTCAGGGGAGCAGGTTGTGGGATTTGAGGAACCGATCAGATGGAGTATTTCAAGTGGGGTAACCAGATTGAACTGGGAGAGGCGGCGCTGGGGAGGAGGAGTCAGGAGGTCAAGGGAGATGGGGGAGAAGCGGTAGCGGTGGAGATGCTTGTATGTCAGATGGAGCTGAGCAGGAGTGGTTAATGGCGTTCATTTTGTCTGCGAAAAACTGGAGGAATGAGCTGCAAGTAGCGGAAGTAGAAGTAGGGAGGTTATCAGCACAGGGTTTGAAGAGCTTGTTAACTGTGGAGAAGAGGGTCCTGGGGTTACGGGAGGGGTCAGTGAAGATGTTGGAGAGGTAGGCAGATTTAGCGGCAATAAGAGTATCTTTGTATGCATTGAGATGGAGTTTGTAGCTTATGGAATGGACTGCGAGGGATGATTTCTTTGAAAGACGTTCAAGTTGGCGGCCTCGCTGCTTCATTTTACGCAGTGCGGGTGTGAACCAGGGCGAGGAGGTCTTGAAAGTAACAGTCTTATTTTTGAGGGGGGCTAAAGTGTTGAGGGAGGTGAGTAGTGTGGAGTTGAGGTGGTTGAGCAGATCATCAGGTGAGCTGAGGGTTGCGTCCAGGGGGAGATTAGACGATAGCAGTTCGGGGAGATGTATATTTCTGGGTGGGCAGGGGTTTTCGGGTGGGGGGGGGGTCAATGGTGAATTGTATGAGTTTGTGGTCGGAGAGGGGAAATGGGCAAGGGTGGAGGTCAATCACTGGGAGGTTGGTAGAGCAGACGAGATCAAGGATGTGTCCTTTGTCATGAGTGGGGAAGGTGACATGTTGGGTGATGGAGTAATTGTCCAGTAGGGTTGTGAATTCGGACGCCAGCTTGCAGGTGGGTGAGTCAATGTGAATGTTGAGGTCACCAAGTAGTAACAGACGTTGAGAGAGGGATGAGGCAAGTGTGAGGAATTCAGTGAAATCGGAGAGGAAGGAGGGATGAGGTTTAGGAGGCCGGTAGATGAGGATGACTGTCAGTGAGGGAGGGGCTTTGAAGGCAATGAATTCAAAGGATGATACTGAGGGGAGAGTTAGTTCTGTGATCTGGATGTTCTGATTGTGGATTACAGCAAGGCCACCACCACGGCGGGAGCTGACACTAACTAGACACACCTGACAGCAGCTGATGCTAACGTAGAGACACCTGACAGCAGCTGACACTAACTAGACACACCTGACAGCAGCTGATGCTAACGTAGAGACACCTGACAGCAGCTGATGCTAACGTAGAGACGCCTGACAGCAGCTGACACTAACTAGACACACCTGACAGCAGCTGATGCTAACGTAGAGACACCTGACAGCAGCTGACACTAACTAGACACACCTGACAGCAGCTGATGCTAACGTAGAGACACCTGACAGCAGCTGATGCTAACGTAGAGACACCTGACAGCAGCTGATGCTAACGTAGAGACACCTGACAGCAGCTGACGCTAACTAGACACACCTGACAGCAGCTGATGCTAACGTAGAGACACCTGACAGCAGCTGATGCTAACGTAGAGACACCTGACAGCAGCTGATGCTAACGTAGAGACACCTGACAGCAGCTGATGCTAACGTAGAGACACCTGACAGCAGCTGATGCTAACGTGGAGACACCTGACAGCAGCTGATGCTAACGTAGAGACACCTGACAGCAGCTGATGCTAACGTAGAGACACCTGACAGCAGCTGATGCTAACGTAGAGACGCGTGACAGCAGCTGATGCTAACGTAGAGACACCTGACAGCAGCTGATGCTAACGTAGAGACACCTGACAGCAGCTGATGCTAACGTAGAGACACGTGACAGCAGCTGATGCTAACGTAGAGACACCTGACAGCAGCTGATGCTAACGTAGAGACACCTGACAGCAGCTGATGCTAACGTAGAGACACCTGACAGCAGCTGATGCTAACGTAGAGACACCTGACAGCAGCTGATGCTAACGTAGAGACACCTGACAGCAGCTGATGCTAACGTAGAGACACCTGACAGCAGCTGACGCTAACGTGGAGACACCTGACAGCAGCTGATGCTAACGTAGAGACACCTGACCGCAGCTGATGCTAACGTAGAGACACCTGACAGCAGCTGACGCTAACGTAGAGACACCTGACAGCAGCTGATGCTAACGTAGAGACACCTGACCGCAGCTGATGCTAACGTAGAGACACCTGACAGCAGCTGACGCTAACGTGGAGACACCTGACAGCAGCTGACGCTAACGTAGAGACACCTGACAGCAGCTGATGCTAACGTAGAGACACCTGACAGCAGCTGATGCTAACGTAGAGACACCTGACAGCAGCTGATGCTAACGTAGAGACACCTGACAGCAGCTGATGCTAACGTAGAGACACCTGACAGCAGCTGATGCTAACGTAGAGACACGTGACAGCAGCTGACGCTAACGTAGAGACACGTGACAGCAGCTGATTCTAACGTACAGACACGTGACACGACTCTCCGTCTCGCTCTGTGCAGATTTCGATGTTCCCGAGGTGAAGGATGGATGCCACCACTTTGAAGATGCTGCTCTGACTGCTTTCCTTTATCCCTGAAAAAACACAAAATATACATTATAGTTATATTCAAGTTTTCTCCACTAACAGGTGTTATATCACAGGTTTCTCACCTAGCATAGTTAAGGCTTCTCTGGTCTTCTTGAAGTCCTCAGCATCGTTCACGCCCTCGATGAAGATGTTCTCGCCTAGAGACGTGAAGGTGAAGTCTTCTGCACTGGCTGAGGTACAAAACACATCAGTTAGGTAGAGGTTAAACAGGTAGATAGGTGAGCAGTTAGACAGGTATACAGGTGAGAAGGTAGACAGGTATACAGGTGAGAAGGTATACAGGTGAGAAGGTAGACAGGTTAACAGGTGAGAAGGTATACAGGTGAGAAGGTAGACAGGTTAACAGGTGAGAAGGTATACAGGTGAGAAGGTAGACAGGTTAACAGGTGAGAAGGTATACAGGTGAGAAGGTATACAGGTCAACAGGTGAGAAGGTATACAGGTGAGAAGGTAGACAGGTTAACAGGTGAGAAGGTATACAGGTGAGAAGGTAGACAGGTCAACAGGTGAGAAGGTATACAGGTGAGAAGGTATACAGGTGAGAAGGTAGACAGGTCAACAGGTGAGAAGGTATACAGGTGAGAAGGTATACAGGTGAGAAGGTAGACAGGTCAACAGGTGAGAAGGTATACAGGTGAGAAGGTAGACAGGTTAACAGGTGAGAAGGTATACAGGTGAGAAGGTAGACAGGTCAACAGGTGAGAAGGTATACAGGTGAGAAGGTATACAGGTGAGAAGGTAGACAGGTCAACAGGTGAGAAGGTATACAGGTGAGAAGGTATACAGGTGAGAAGGTAGACAGGTCAACAGGTGAGAAGGTATACAGGTGAGCAGGTAGACAGGTCAACAGGTGAGAAGGTATACAGGTGAGAAGGTATACAGGTGAGAAGGTATACAGGTGAGAAGGTATACAGGTCAACAGGTGAGAAGGTATACAGGTCAACAGGTGAGAAGGTATACAGGTGAGAAGGTATACAGGTGAGAAGGTATACAGGTGAGAAGGTATACAGGTGAGAAGGTATACAGGTCAACAGGTGAGAAGGTATACAGGTGAGAAGGTATACAGGTGAGAAGGTATACAGGTGAGAAGGTAGACAGGTCAACAGGTGAGAAGGTATACAGGTGAGAAGGTATACAGGTGAGAAGGTATACAGGTGAGAAGGTATACAGGTCAACAGGTGAGAAGGTATACAGGTGAGAAGGTATACAGGTGAGAAGGTATACAGGTGAGAAGGTATACAGGTGAGAAGGTATACAGGTCAACAGGTGAGAAGGTATACAGGTGAGAAGGTATACAGGTGAGAAGGTATACAGGTGAGAAGGTATACAGGTGAGAAGGTATACAGGTGAGAAGGTAGACAGGTTAACAGGTGAGAAGGTATACAGGTGAGAAGGTATACAGGTTAACAGGTGAGAAGGTATACAGGTGAGCAGGTATACAGGTGAGCAGGTATACAGGTCAACAGGTGAGAAGGTATACAGGTCAACAGGTGAGAAGGTATACAGGTCAACAGGTGAGAAGGTATACAGGTGAGAAGGTAGACAGGTATACAGGTGAGAAGGTATACAGGTCAACAGGTGAGAAGGTATACAGGTGAGAAGGTATACAGGTGAGAAGGTAGACAGGTCAACAGGTGAGCAGGTATACAGGTGAGAAGGTAGACAGGTGAGCAGGTAGACAGGTTAACAGGTGAGAAGGTATACAGGTGAGAAGGTATACAGGTGAGAAGGTAGACAGGTTAACAGGTGAGAAGGTATACAGGTGAGAAGGTATACAGGTGAGAAGGTAGACAGGTTAACAGGTGAGAAGGTATACAGGTGAGAAGGTATACAGGTGAGAAGGTAGACAGGTCAACAGGTGAGCAGGTATACAGGTGAGAAGGTAGACAGGTGAGCAGGTAGACAGGTCAACAGGTGAGAAGGTATACAGGTCAACAGGTGAGAAGGTATACAGGTCAACAGGTGAGAAGGTATACAGGTGAGAAGGTAGACAGGTATACAGGTGAGAAGGTATACAGGTCAACAGGTGAGAAGGTATACAGGTGAGAAGGTATACAGGTGAGAAGGTAGACAGGTCAACAGGTGAGCAGGTATACAGGTGAGAAGGTAGACAGGTGAGCAGGTAGACAGGTTAACAGGTGAGAAGGTATACAGGTGAGAAGGTATACAGGTGAGAAGGTAGACAGGTTAACAGGTGAGAAGGTATACAGGTGAGAAGGTATACAGGTGAGAAGGTAGACAGGTTAACAGGTGAGAAGGTATACAGGTGAGAAGGTATACAGGTGAGAAGGTAGACAGGTCAACAGGTGAGCAGGTATACAGGTGAGAAGGTAGACAGGTGAGCAGGTAGACAGGTCAACAGGTGAGAAGGTATACAGGTCAACAGGTGAGAAGGTATACAGTTGTAGCACTCCAGATAGGACTCACATGGGTGTGTCCCAGTCAAAAGCCCAGCGGATCCCAGTGGCTGGGGGTGTTGCCAAATTGCTAGAGGGCGTTGCCAAATTTCCCCATTTGTTCAATTACAGGATTTAACCATGAGATGGCGCTTCACTCACAAAATACACAAAGACAACTGGGCGTTGTTGAACTTAGTCTGTTTGCAATGTTTGCAGATCTGCAGTTGTGTTTGCTGAATACTGTAGCATGTAATCACTTATTTGTTACTGTATGGTTTTCACAAGCTACTATAATGAAAAAACATCAGTTTTAGATGAAATAAAGTATATATTTTTTTTATGCAGTATATTTTTTGTAATATTGTTGGGGTGTTTTTACACAGTACAGTAGATTGAAGTAAATCAACGTATACATTAAGATAAGATGGACCTTTATTAATCCCGTGGGGAAATTCAGTAGTTCAAACAGCAACAGGGTGAGAGTGACAAAACAGGACAGCACAGATTCACACAGATTAATAAAATCAAAAATAAGATGAGCGATAAAAAAAAATAATAATAATGAGAAACTATGAAATAAGAAATGAATAAAACTCAAATGTAATTATCATATCATATATTATAATGTATTGTATTATTAAGTAATATCATACATTAACCCCATTATAGCAGATGCCACATTGAATGGATGAACACATGTATGCATCAATAATTACAACAGAGTATTTCTAAATACAAGTTGTAAAAATACTTATATGTATTTAATATTAATAACATAATGATTCATTTCAGATGATAATACTTTTCAGGGTTAGGTCCGGTCTGACAGCGCTTAGCTCTCTGCTGCAGAGAAGATCACTGCTCTAAACAAAGTCAAAAATCCTACATTCAAACGGAATAAATATAATTAATTATGATGAATACTTTAAGTCTTGTTCATTGTTTTTCACTTTTACTAAATGTTTGATATTTCCGGCACAGCCCCTTTCATACCGGCAATGCGCGATAGAAACAACAGAAAGTGCGACAGCTTAAATATGCCAGTGTTAATTTCGTCAACGAAAACTATGACGAAAAATGTTCGTCAACAACCTTTTTTACATGACTAAGACGAGACGATGACGAGCTAAAAATAGATTCTTGATAACGAAAACTATGACGAAATGTATATTTAGTTTTCGTTGATGAGACGAGACGGGACTAAGGTGTTAATGGTGGACTATCGGACATTCAAAATGCAGCATATTTCCCCCAAGTGTCCATCTTGTCTGTCAAAATGCATCTTACGTTTCTAACTTGCAATATCATTATTTCCGCTCTCTTCACTCCAGAAGAGCGATCTCCCTGTGTCTCTCTGTGTGCGGGGGGCGGGGCCTAACAGACATGCTGCAGCGGACACCAGGGTCGGACTGGGACAATAACTCAGGCAAGGAATTATACACCCAGCGTGGCCACTACCAGTTATTTGTCAACTTTTACAGCGTTGCTGCCCGTAGTGATAGCCCTCTAAATCTACTACCCAAAAATAAACATATGGACATGGGTTACTATTTAAAAAAATGCGCAAATCTATTTAGGAACCGATGTGAACATATTTTAAGTGGGGGTGGACCTCAAATCCTATAGGGGGGTCCCGGGGCATGCCCCCCGGTAAGATTTTTTTTTAAATGTTGGACTTAAATGCATCAATCTGGTGCACTTTGAGGGGGAAATAAAGAGACTACACCCATATGAAACAGAACTGTATACATTTAAAAAATATTAAGAACATGGCCATAACCAATAACATATTCAATATGAAAAAACATTGAAACTTGTTTATTTATTTGTTTTTGGTTCATTTATAGTTGTGAGTGTGTCTGTGCTCCTGAACCAGCCTCTCCTGTCTCCCTCCTCTGCCCCTGCTCCTCTCCCTCCTCTCCCCCCTGCTCCTCTCCCTCCTCTCCCCCCTGCTCCTCTCCCCCCTCTCCCCCTGCTCCTCTCCCTCCTCTGCCCCTGCTCCTCTCCCTCCTCTCCCCCCTGCTCCTCTCCCCCCTCTCCTCCTGCTCCTCTCCCTCCTGCTCCTCTCCCCCCTCTCCCCCTGCTCCTCTCCCTCCTGCTCCTCTCCCCCCTCTCCCCCTGCTCCTCTCCCTCCTCTCCCCCTGCTCCTCTCCCTCCTCTGCCCCTGCTCCTCTTTGGCAGCAGCAAAGACTAGTTTTAGCTCTCAACAAGTTTTAATTGTTTATCTTACCTTTTTTCACCTAGTTAACATTTTTTTTTATTATTATTCATGCGTTTTACTAATCACTCTCCCTTCAAATGGAAATATGTGTTTACATAAATGGAGACCAACCCGTTTGAGACTCACTGAGATAACTTGGACTAAGTTAACTATCTAAACACTCAGAGTCCTTTACCTCACCTGAGCTGAGGTTATCAGTCTCTCAGTCTGACAGGAGAGGACTCTCCTCCACCTTGTTGTTGAAAAAGCTCCTTAAATCCGTTAGCGCAGCTAGCTAGCACCAGATGCTAACAACAACAATACACGTAACCGGTGCGCGCGCTTTATCTCTCTCGCTCTTGCCACACATAACACACACCCTCCCGAGCTTGAATGACACACAGAGACCAATCGAGGGCATTAGTATGATCTGTATGAAAGTGGCCATGTCGGCAGGCCACATCATGGAGACAGCCAGTCACCCTCTGTGAGGCAGAGTCAGACCCACATTTGCGCAGCGTTCTGTTCACAATACATACATAAACAAAAAATTCCTCAGGCCAGCAGGCCACTTAAACCTCCCGGTCCTCCCGATGGCCAGTCCGGGCCTGGCGGACACAGAGATCTGCCGGGGGCGGAGCGTTCAGAGAGTATAGAGATACATTTTGACTAAAAGTTGACTAAAATGTTTTGAGTTTTCGTCGACTAAAGCTAGACTAAAACTACGAAGGATAGGAATGACTAAAATGTGACTAAAACTAATAACCATTTCCGTCTAAAGACTAAGACTGAATCAATTAACACTGAAATATGCGAACACAAACCTACAGCCTGGGGTTTGGGAGATCACAGGAGGGGGGAGATCACGGGAGGGGGGAGATCACGGGAGGGGGGAGATCACGGGAGGGGGGAGAACACGGGAGGGGGGAGATCACGGGAGGGGGGAGATCACAGGAGGGGGGAGATCACAGGAGGGGAGAGAGCTGTGGAATGTGACCATCCCCCTTGGGAGACTTACTCCACACATTCGGATGGCCAATTAGTTTTAAACAAAGAGTTTGCAGCATACAGCACAGGCAACATGGGGGGTGGGGGCTTCTCAAAAGATTAAATGCAGATATAATTCACTCTCTCGACTCGCTGGTATCTCGAGCTGAGCGCTCTTTGGTGGTTTGTACCCCATGCTGCTGATGAAGCTCTCCAATTGGCTCGGCAAAAGTTTGTTGTTGTTTTGTGTCAGTTTTACGTCGCCACTTCCATTCCCATTTTTCATCATTGTTCCACAAAGTTTTTCATCGTGAAATTCATATCCATATATTTCATACTATACTTGCACTGCTTACCGTTTCATACTTTATATATTAATACACACTGTTCATACTGCTGTCAGGCTGATATCTAGTGTATTCATACACACTGTTCATACTGCTGTCAGGCTGATATCTAGTGTATTCATACACACTGTTCATACTGCTCTCAGGCTGATATCTAGTGTATTAATACACACTGTTCATACTGCTCTCAGGCTGATATCTAGTGTATTAATACACACTGTTCATACTGCTCTCAGGCTGATATCTAGTGTATTAATACACACTGTTCATACTGCTCTCAGGCTGATATCTAGTGTATTAATACACACTGTTCATACTGATCTCAGGCTGATATCTAGTGTATTCATACACACTGTTCATACTGCTCTCAGGCTGATATCTAGTGTATTAATACACACTGTTCATACTGCTCTCAGGCTGATATCTAGTGTATTAATACACACTGTTCATACTGCTCTCAGGCTGATATCTAGTGTATTAATACACACTGTTCATACTGCTGTCAGGCTGATATCTAGTGTATTAATACACACTGTTCATACTGCTCTCAGGCTGATATCTAGTGTATTCATACCCCACTGTTTATTCATCATTCAATTCATTCTATATGTTATTCTGTAGATTGTGTACATTACTTTTCACTTCACTGCTTGTTGCACCGTTAGAAGCTAAACTGCATTTCGTTGTCTCAGTACCTGTACAGTTTACATTTGACCATAATATTTGACCATAATATTTTGTGCGTCCTTTATCCCCACAAATTGAAAATAGTGGTTATATCTCCAAGTTGTAAATGCGCTGCAGCTCTCGCTGATACTTGCATCTGCCATAGTGTGTGTGTGTGCTGGTGGTAAGCGTTGCCGTGTATGTTAGCAAGTGTTTGTGTGTCTTTGTATTTTCCCCATAAGGCAAGACCCGCCCAACTCTGTCTCTGATTGGCTTACCCTGAAATGTTACCCCGCGTTAACCAATCATCACTCCTCTCGTCACTCTCACTGTTCCATGGTGCTGTGAGAGGACATCGCTGTGTTCGCCTGTAAGCTACATCCGCAGCGAGATTCGATTCAGTTCCATCACATAATGTAACGCAGTAACGCACCCATTTAAATCACAGTAACTATAATGGCGTTACTGAATGGGAATAGGTAACTAGTAACGTTATTAGTTACCGTAAAAGGTAGTTGCGTTACAGTAATGCCTTAGTTTGTAACACGTTAGTCCCAACACTGGTAAACACACCTGATCACCTGAGAGCTGCCGACTGTTTAAAAAAAACAACGGTCTGATTTCAACAACTCAAGGTGTGATTGTTATAGCAGTAATATTAGACACTAATAATACAGTAAACTATGAACACTGTACATATTAGTGTTTGCCCGTGGGATCAGGATGATCGGTAGTGAGAGCCGTACTGCATTTTCCTAAGGTCGGATGTGATATAAAAACAAAGCGATTATTTTTGTAGTTGTAAACTCACGTGGATTAAACTACATGTATTCATTTCAACTCGCGAACATATGATACATTAAATGATCGTGAGGATGATGATTGAAAATCGTTTGTTTGAGCCGGGCTGCATTTCCTGATGAAAAAACAAGTTTTGTACTTACACCTAAGTGAATTAAACAACATTATTTTGTTAAATAAAAACATGGTGATGTTTTGTAAATGATTATATGTCTCTTATTTAGCACAGAATATGATCCTATCCGTGACATATGGATCTTAACAAATATCCGATCAGATGCCTGTAGATCCATCAGCTGTTTATTTCACATGAGTTCCAGTGTGGCAGCTTTTCACGGCTCCCCCTGGTGGATCCATGATCCATTGCAGCTGGTTTCATTATAATTAAATGTATTTATCAAGGGGGCATATCAAGTCCTGCGTGGGGGTTTTCCTTTTCAGCAGGGGCCCACCCCGTACAGATCACGGACTCGCACGGGTAGGCGTCTGAAATGAAGCGCTACATCTGTACAGGTGAGCAGGTAGACAGGTCAACAGGTGAGAAGGTATACAGGTGAGCAGGTAGACAGGTCAACAGGTGAGAAGGTATACAGGTGAGAAGGTAGACAGGTCAACAGGTGAGAAGGTAGACAGGTGAGCAGGTAGACAGGTCAACAGGTGAGAAGGTATACAGGTGAGCAGGTAGACAGGTCAACAGGTGAGAAGGTAGACAGGTGAGCAGGTAGACAGGTCAACAGGTGAGAAGGTAGACAGGTGAGCAGGTAGACAGGTCAACAGGTGAGAAGGTATACAGGTGAGCAGGTAGACAGGTCAACAGGTGAGAAGGTATACAGGTAGACAGGTCAACAGGTGAGCAGGTATACAGGTGAGAAGGTAGACAGGTGAGCAGGTAGACAGGTCAACAGGTGAGAAGGTAGACAGGTGAGCAGGTAGACAGGTCAACAGGTGAGAAGGTATACAGGTGAGAAGGTATACAGGTGAGAAGGTAGACAGGTCAACAGGTGAGAAGGTAGACAGGTGAGCAGGTAGACAGGTCAACAGGTGAGAAGGTATACAGGTGAGCAGGTAGACAGGTCAACAGGTGAGAAGGTAGACAGGTGAGCAGGTAGACAGGTTAACAGGTGAGCAGGTAGACAGGTCAACAGGTGAGAAGGTAGACAGGTGAGCAGGTAGACAGGTCAACAGGTGAGAAGGTATACAGGGGAGCAGGTAGACAGGTCAACAGGTGAGAAGGTATACAGGTCAGCAGGTAGACAGGTCAACAGGTGAGCAGGTATACAGGTGAGAAGGTAGACAGGTGAGCAGGTAGACAGGTCAACAGGTGAGAAGGTAGACAGGTGAGCAGGTAGACAGGTCAACAGGTGAGAAGGTATACAGGTGAGAAGGTATACAGGTGAGAAGGTATACAGGTGAGAAGGTATACAGGTCAACAGGTGAGAAGGTAGACAGGTGAGCAGGTAGACAGGTCAACAGGTGAGAAGGTATACAGGTGAGAAGGTATACAGGTGAGAAGGTAGACAGGTCAACAGGTGAGCAGGTATACAGGTGAGAAGGTAGACAGGTGAGCAGGTAGACAGGTCAACAGGTGAGAAGGTAGACAGGTGAGCAGGTAGACAGGTCAACAGGTGAGAAGGTATACAGGTGAGAAGGTATACAGGTGAGAAGGTAGACAGGTCAACAGGTGAGAAGGTATACAGGTGAGAAGGTATACAGGTGAGCAGGTAGACAGGTCAACAGGTCAACAGGTAGACAGGTGAGAAGGTATACAGGTGAGAAGGTAGACAGGTGAGCAGGTAGACAGGTCAACAGGTGAGAAGGTAGACAGGTGAGCAGGTAGACAGGTCAACAGGTGAGAAGGTAGACAGGTCAACAGGTGAGAAGGTATACAGGTGAGAAGGTATACAGGTGAGCAGGTAGACAGGTAAACAGGTGAGAAGGTAGACAGGTGAGCAGGTAGACAGGTCAACAGGTGAGAAGGTATACAGGTGAGCAGGTAGACAGGTCAACAGGTGAGAAGGTAGACAGATGAGAAGGTATACAGGTGAGCAGGTAGACAGGTCAACAGGTGAGAAGGTATACAGGTGAGCAGGTAGACAGGTCAACAGGTGAGAAGGTATACAGGTGAGCAGGTAGACAGGTCAACAGGTGTGTAGGAGCCATTTTGTGGGTGTTGTTGGTGTGTCAGTTTATTTGAGTTATATGTATAGTGCAATATTATTTATGAACACTGGGTGGCGGGGTTTAGCTGCACCGGGTGTATATAAAGAGGTCATAGGTGACAGGAGAGGAGGGACACAGAAGGAGAGAGCATACCGATTCTACCAGCCCGGCAGATGCTCATCACAAACAAACTAAAACTGTACAATAACCCTGGTATGTAAACCCTGAATAAAGCTCATTATAAACTGCAACAAAGGACCGGAAAGTCATCTGTATGTGTCTGAGTCTGGATCACTCTTTAGCCCTTCTGTGAAGTAATAGCAAAAATACATAGGACATAGGAACAGGAAATTGCCATTACAAGGTGAGAAGGTAGACAGGTGAGCAGGTAGACAGGTCAACAGGTGAGAAGGTATACAGGTGAGCAGGTAGACAGGTCAACAGGTGAGAAGGTATACAGGTGAGCAGGTAGACAGGTGAGCAGGTAGACAGGTATACAGGTGAGAAGGTAGACAGGTGAGAAGGTAGACAGGTTAACAGGTGAGAAGGTAGACAGGTCAACAGGTGAGAAGGTAGACAGGTGAGCAGGTAGACAGGTTTTCAAAGTTCCTCTGACTTTAAGTCCCAGGGTCTAGAAGCTAATTCGTCCTGATGATCAAACAGAGAGACCCCCCCATCAGGTACTCTTGGGGGTTTGATGATTTCACTGGATCCTACCGGAGACCCTGTCCAGGAACACAAAGACCTGAGACCCTGGAACACAAAGACCTGAGACCCTGTCCTGGAACACAAAGACCTGAGACCCTGTCCTGGAACACAAAGACCTGAGACCCTGTCCAGGAACACAAAGACCTGAGACCCTGGAACACAAAGACCTGAGACCCTGTCCTGAAACACAAAGACCTGAGACCCTGTCCAGGAACACAAAGATCTGAGACCCTGGAACACAAAGACCTGAGACCCTGTCCAGGAACACAAAGACCTGAGACCCTGTCCTGGAACACAAAGACCTGAGACCCTGTCCAGGAACACAAAGACCTGAGACCCAGGAACACAAAGACCTGAGACCCTGTCCTGGAACACAAAGACCTGAGACCCAGGAACACAAAGACCTGAGACCCTGTCCAGGAACACAAAGACCTGAGACCCTGTCCAGGAACACAAAGACCTGAGACCCTGTCCAGGAACACAAAGACCTGAGACCCAGGAACACAAAGACCTGAGACCCTGTCCTGGAACACAAAGACCTGAGACCCAGGAACACAAAGACCTGAGACCCTGTCCAGGAACACAAAGACCTGAGACCCTGTCCAGGAACACAAAGACCTGAGACCCTGTCCAGGAACACAAAGACCTGAGACCCTGTCCAGGAACACAAAGACCTGAGACCCTGGAACACAAAGACCTGAGACCCTGGAACACAAAGACCTGAGACCCTGGAACACAAAGACCTGAGACCCTGGAACACAAAGACCTGAGACCCTGTCCAGGAAACACAGTGAAACAGGAAGTAGTGGCTGAAGTGGAATAGTCCATTTAGCTGAGGAATCTTCCTGACGGAGTGAAAGGACCCGGAAGTCCCTCAGTGGCAGCCATGATAAGTGCCGTTCCAATTCTCTAGAATGATGAGAATGAAAGGAAAGGAGGTTTCAAACTTCCTTCATAGCCTCCTTTAGCTTAGGAACCACTGGACCTCCCTCACCGGCAGGAGAAGCGGAAATGCTGCCCCACAATGCCTTGCAGCCGCAGCATGTGCCGTCACTCAACAGTCGGCCGTTCACGGAAAAAAACGATTATGACCGAGAAGTGATATCATGAAAGTTACGGTGCTTATTAAGCTTTTTAAAACGTAGGTGGTGAGTTACAAAGTGCTTTGTTCTGAACGTTCATCAGTATTATAATAAAGAGAGAAATATGAACGTTAGTTTTCACTGAAATGATCAAATGAAGTCTCTCAGTCTTCACTGAGCTGTGTGGGGTTTGTTCAGCTTCTAAAGATGTCTGAATGGTGATATACACAGAGACAGATGTTCAGGACTAACGTTTATAATAAATACATCTGTATTGATTTAAGATCTTTAGTTCATCAATCATACGTGTTGGGATCATTGGTATTAATGTGGACCGGAGGGAGAGGGGGACGAGCATAAGTTAGAATCTGTTTCTCTGTTGTCCTCGTTCATAAAGCAGAGCAGCAGCATCAGAGCACGGAGCAGAGTCTCTGGATGAGTTCACAGCAGTCCCTCGTTCTTATTGAGCATCCATGTTGTAGTCCGCTGTATAGGAAACTGTAGTTTCCATGGTTACCCCACAGCAGCAGACGCACATTCAGGACGTCCGCTGGCGCATCAGAAACACGTCGGATAGTGAAGTGCATTCGATTCTCTAAAGTACCGCAGTCTCTTCTCCTAAGTCCTTTTGAATTCTCCTATCCACTATCCCTTAGCCCCGTGACCTTTCACTCAGAGGTCAAGGAATAGGAGATAGGGTTAGAACTTAGGAGCTGATTTTTAAACTATCCGACTGCAGCCAGTGAAACAGGAAGTGTTTCAGGACCACAGTGAAACAGGAAGTGGTTCAGGACCACAGTGAAACAGGAAGTGGTTCAGGACCACAGTGAAACAGGAAGTGGTTCAGAAACACAGTGAAACAGGAAGTGGTTCAGGACCACAGTGAAACAGGAAGTGGTTCAGGACCACAGTGAAACAGGAAGTGGTTCAGGACCACAGTGAAACAGGAAGTCGTTCAGGACCACAGTGAAACAGGAAGTGGTTCAGGACCACAGTGAAACAGGAAGTGGTTCAGGACCACAGTGAAACAGGAAGTGGTTCAGAAACACAGTGAAACAGGAAGTGGTTCAGAAACACAGTGAAACAGGAAGTGGTTCAGGACCCCAGTGAAACAGGAAGTGGACTCACTGAGGCCCAGCTCCCTGAACTCCGGCAGGCTGCTGGACGCACACAGCTGGTAGAAGACGTGATAGTTCCTCTCGTCCTCCGCCTGAGAAGTGAACCACAGTAAATCAGTTCCTGTCGATCAGGGATCGATCCACGAGTGTGAGCCACGCCCACCTGAAACACCACGCGGGACTTCTCCAGCAGGTACGTCCTCATGTTGGCTCCGATGATGAGGAAGGGCCGGCTGAAGCCGATCTGGATGTACTTCCCAAAGCGACTGCTGTTATCGTTTCGAGTGGTTTTGGCATTTCCGATAGCCTGAAGGACAGAAGACACGAACCATCATTATCCACCACAGAAGAAGCTCACAGCAATCAATACCGCAGGGAAACCACTGAAGAAGAAGTGACGGAGGATATCATGACATCACGGTGATATCTCCTGCATGTGTTAACCCACTGATGACATCACAGTGATATCTCCTGCATGTGTTAACCCACTGATGACATCACAGTGATATCTCCTGGATGGATTAACCCACTGATGACATCACGGTGATATCTCCTGCATGTGTTAACCCACTGATGACATCACAGTGATATCTCCTGCATGTATTAACCCACTGATGACATCACGGTGATATCTCCTGCATGTGTTAACCCACTGATGACATCACAGTGATATCTCCTGCATGTATTAACCCACTGATGACATCACGGTGATATCTCCTGCATGTGTTAACCCACTGATGACATCACGGTGATATCTCCTGCATGTGTTAACCCACTGATGACATCACGGTGATATCTCCTGCATGTGTTAACCCACTGATGACATCACAGTGATATCTCCTGCATGGATTAACCCACTGATAACATCAAGGTGATATCTCCTGCATGTATTAACCCACTGATGACATCATGGTGATATCTCCTGCATGTATTAACCCACTGACCTCCATGATGGGGCTGGAGGCGAGAACCTTCTCCTCAACGTTTGTGTCGTTAGCCGAGCCGCCCACCGTGGCAAAGAAGCGCATGGCGTACTTCGCAGAAACCGTCTTTCCTGCTCCGGACTCTCCGCTCACGATGATGGACTGATTCCTCTCATCTCTGATCAACAGAAGATATACATGTTATTACCATGTTATTACTGTGTAATAGAGACATGTTATTACTGTGTAATAGACATTTTATAATAGACATGTTATGATGGAGTGCTGGACTTTGAATCAGGGGGTAGCAAGTTCGAGTCCCACTGCAGTCAGCATGTCGTTGTGTCCCTGAGACACTTCACCCCAAAGAGCTCCTGTGGGGATTGTCCACAGTATTGAGTATGTGAGTCGCTTTGGATAAAAGCGTCTAAGTGACATGTGATGTAATAGAGACATGTTATTACCGTGTTATAGAGACAAGTTATTACAGTGTTATAGAGACATGTTATTACCGTGTTATAGAGACATGTTATTACCGTGTTATAGAGACAAGTTATTACCGTGTTATAGAGACAAGTTATTACCGTGTAATAGAGACATGTCATCACCGTGTATTAGAGACATGTTATTACCGTGTAATAGAGACATGTTATTACCGTGTTATAGAGACAAGTTATTACCGTGTTATAGAGACATGTTATTACCGTGTTATAGAGACATGTTATTACCGTGTAATAGAGACATGTTGTTACAGAGACATGTTATTACCGTGTTATAGAGACAAGTTATTACCGTGTAATAGAGACATGTTATTACCGTGTAATAGAGATATGTTATTACAGAGACATGTTATTACCGTGTTATAGAGACAAGTTATTACCGTGTTATAGAGACATGTTATTACCGTGTAATAGAGACATGTTATTACCGTGTAATAGAGATATGTTATTACAGAGACATGTTATTACCGTGTAATAGAGACATGTTATTACCGTGTAATAGAGACATGTTATTACCGTGTAATTTAGACATGTTATTACCGTGTAATAGAGACAAGTTATTACCGTGTAATAGAGACAAGTTATTACCGTGTAATAGAGACATGTTATTACCGTGTAATAGAGACAAGTTATTACCGTGTTATAGAGACATGTTATTACCGTGTAATAGAGACATGTTATTACAGAGACATGTTATTACCGTGTTATAGAGACAAGTTATTACCGTGTAATAGAGACATGTTATCACCGTGTAATAGAGACATGTTATTACCGTGTTATAGAGACAAGTTATTACCGTGTAATAGAGACAAGTTATTACCGTGTAATAGAGACATGTTGTTACAGAGACATGTTATTACCGTGTTATAGAGACAAGTTATTACCGTGTTATAGAGACAAGTTATTACCGTGTAATAGAGACAAGTTATTACCGTGTAATAGAGACAAGTTATTACCGTGTAATAGAGACAAGTTATTACAGAGACATGTTATTACCGTGTTATAGAGACATGTTATTACCGTGTTATAGAGACAAGTTATTACCGTGTAATAGAGATATGTTATTACCGTGTTATAGAGACAAGTTATTACCGTGTAATAGAGACAAGTTATTACCGTGTAATTTAGACATGTTATTACCGTGTAATTTAGACATGTTATTACCGTGTTATAGAGACATGTTATTACCGTGTTATAGAGACATGTTATTACCGTGTAATAGAGACATGTTATTACCGTGTTATAGAGACATGTTATTACCGTGTTATAGAGACATGTTATTACCGTGTAATAGAGACAAGTTATTACCGTGTTATAGAGACATGTTATTACCGTGTAATAGAGACAAGTTATTACCGTGTAATAGAGATATGTTATTACAGAGACATGTTATTACCGTGTTATAGAGACATGTTATTACCGTGTTATAGAGACAAGTTATTACCGTGTAATAGAGATATGATATTACAGAGACATGTTATTACCGTGTTATAGAGACAAGTTATTACCGTGTAATAGAGATATGTTATTACAGAGACATGTTATTACCGTGTAATTTAGACATGTTATTACCGTGTAATAGAGACATGTTATTACCGTGTTATAGAGACATGTTATTACCTTGTAATAGAGATATGTTATTACCGTGTTATAGAGACAAGTTATTACCGTGTAATAGAGACATGTTATTACCGTGTAATAGAGATATGTTATTACAGAGACATGTTATCACCGTGTTATAGAGACATGTTATCACGGTGTAATAGAGACATGTTATCACCGTGTAATTTAGACATGTTATTACCGTGTAATTTAGACATGTTATTACCGTGTAATTTAGACATGTTATTACCGTGTAATTTAGACATGTTATTACCGTGTAATAGAACCAAGTTATTACCGTGTTATAGACATGTTATTACCGTGTTATAGAGACATGTTATTACCGTGTAATAGAGACAAGTTATTACCGTGTAATAGAGACATGTTATTACCGTGTAATAGAGACAAGTTATTACCGTGTAATAGAGACATGTTATTACCGTGTAATTTAGACATGTTATTACCGTGTAATTTAGACATGTTATTACCGTGTAATAGAGACATGTTATTACCGTGTTATAGAGACATGTTATTACAGAGACATGTTATTACCGTGTAATAGAGACATGTTATTACCGTGTAATAGAGACATGTTATTACAGAGACATGTTATTACCGTGTTATAGAGACATGTTATTACCGTGTTATAGAGACATGTTATTACCGTGTAATTTAGACATGTTATTACCGTGTAATAGAGACATGTTATTACCGTGTAATAGAGACATGTTATTACCGTGTAATAGAGACATGTTATTACCGTGTAATAGAGACAAGTTATTACCGTGTAATAGAGACATGTTATCACTGTCTAATAGAGACATGTTATTACAGAGACATGTTATTACCGTGTAATAGAGACATGTTATTACCGTGTAATTTAGACATGTTATTACCGTGTAATAGAGACATGTTATTACCGTGTTATAGAGACATGTTATTACAGAGACATGTTATTACCGTGTAATAGAGATATGATATTACAGAGACATGTTATTACCGTGTTATAGAGACAAGTTATTACCGTGTAATAGAGATATGTTATTACAGAGACATGTTATTACCGTGTAATTTAGACATGTTATTACCGTGTAATAGAGACATGTTATTACCGTGTTATAGAGACATGTTATTACCTTGTAATAGAGATATGTTATTACCGTGTTATAGAGACAAGTTATTACCGTGTAATAGAGACATGTTATTACCGTGTAATAGAGATATGTTATTACAGAGACATGTTATCACCGTGTTATAGAGACATGTTATCACGGTGTAATAGAGACATGTTATCACCGTGTAATTTAGACATGTTATTACCGTGTAATTTAGACATGTTATTACCGTGTAATTTAGACATGTTATTACCGTGTAATTTAGACATGTTATTACCGTGTAATAGAACCAAGTTATTACCGTGTTATAGACATGTTATTACCGTGTTATAGAGACATGTTATTACCGTGTAATAGAGACAAGTTATTACCGTGTAATAGAGACATGTTATTACCGTGTAATAGAGACAAGTTATTACCGTGTAATAGAGACATGTTATTACCGTGTAATTTAGACATGTTATTACCGTGTAATTTAGACATGTTATTACCGTGTAATAGAGACATGTTATTACCGTGTTATAGAGACATGTTATTACAGAGACATGTTATTACCGTGTAATAGAGACATGTTATTACCGTGTAATAGAGACATGTTATTACAGAGACATGTTATTACCGTGTTATAGAGACATGTTATTACCGTGTTATAGAGACATGTTATTACCGTGTAATTTAGACATGTTATTACCGTGTAATAGAGACATGTTATTACCGTGTAATAGAGACATGTTATTACCGTGTAATAGAGACATGTTATTACCGTGTAATAGAGACAAGTTATTACCGTGTAATAGAGACATGTTATCACTGTCTAATAGAGACATGTTATTACAGAGACATGTTATTACCGTGTAATAGAGACATGTTATTACCGTGTAATTTAGACATGTTATTACCGTGTAATAGAGACATGTTATTACCGTGTTATAGAGACATGTTATTACAGAGACATGTTATTACCGTGTAATAGAGACAAGTTATTACCGTGTAATAGAGACATGTTATTACCGTGTAATAGAGACATGTTATCACTGTCTAATAGAGACAAGTTATTACAGAGACATGTTATTACCGTGTAATAGAGACATGTTATTACCGTGTTATAGAGACAAGTTATTACCGTGTAATAGAGACATGTTATTACCGTGTTATAGAGACATGTTATTACAGAGACATGTTATTACCGTGTAATAGAGACATGTTATTACCGTGTAATAGAGACAAGTTATTACCGTGTAATAGAGACATGTTATTACTGTATACTTTTGACGTGTTATTACCGTGTAATAGAGACATGTTATTACCGTGTTATAGATACATGTTATTACTATGTAATTTTGACATGTTATTACTGTGTAATAGAGACATGTTATCACTGTGTTATAGAGTTACCTGCCCATCTGCTTGTAGGCCTCCTCAGCCACAGCGAAGATATGGGGGTCCATGTCCCCCATGTTCTGGCCGCTGTAAGCCCGGATCACTTCCTCTCCGTAGATATGGAGCTGGTCATACGGGTTGATGGCCACCAGCACGATGCCTGCAGACACACAGGGATATACATTCATATATAACCCATGATTCATTATTAGAACATGTGTGTCTGATGGCACTCAGCGTACCGCAGTAGGTGTAGATGTGGTTGGGCTCCAGGAAGCGGACCCTCAGGTTGTGCAGCACTGCAGGTTCATGAAGGTAGCTCAGCGCCGTCAGGTCGTTCTCCCCCACCAGGATGTCCGGGTTACGCAGGAAGGGGAGGGGCTTCCCCTTCGGACCCACCGGGTAGGCCAGCGTCTGAGCACACACACACACACTCATTTCATACATCTGTACCCTTTAACAATAAGAGATTTTCAGAATGAGAGCGTACCGTGTCATCCTCCAGTCTCAGCAGCAGCTCCGGCTCTCCCTCCTTGAAGTCTCTGATGATCTCTGCAGCTTTCCACACCTCCGAGGGGTCAGGGATCCAGACCCGAGTGTACTACACACACACACACACACACACACACACACACACACACACACACACACACACACACACACACACACACACACACACACACACACACACACACACACACACACACACACACACACACACACACACACACACACACACACACACACACACACACACACACACACACACACACACACACACACACACACACACACACACACACACACACACACACACACACACACACACACACACACACACACACACACACACACACACACACACACACACACACACACACACACACACACACACACACACACACACACACACAGAGTGAGCTACAGGTGAGTCAGCTCAGGAACAGGAAGTAAACACACCTGCGGCCGAGGTGCAGACAGGAAGTAAAGCTTTATATCCAGACCCCCCTCCCACACACACCGTATGGCCCCCTGGATTATAAAGAGGATTTAGAATCATTAACGAGGGTTAACAAGCTGCTTCCTTATTAGTGTGAGACCTGTGGCATATTATCATCTATTGTAAACAACAACACATGCAGGTTACTGATGTAAACAACACATGCAGGGTTATTATCACTGATCTCTCTCTCCATTCAGACAAATGGAAATACAAATTGAAGTTCCGGCTCACACACAGACCGCAGGTTCAGCGAGAAACAGCCGTTAAAGACCCCCCGACGACAGGTGTCTCCTCCCCGCGGCGCGCGGCCCGGGTCCCGGGAGGTCACAGTTTGAGGAGCAGCGAGACGGTAAAGCGAGGGTTAGCTAATGGAGGTCTGGGACCAGGAAGCGGTGAGACAGGTGAGCTCTCAGGTGAGCTCTCTCTCTCTCTCTCTCCCTCTCTCTCCCTCTCTCTCTCTCCCTCTCTCCCTCTCTCCCAGGACTCACCTTGGTGAACAGCTCGTTCACCGACATGTTCTCTGCTCCGACACACAGCGGCGGCTCCGCGGCGCCTCTCTCCCCGCCTGCAGAGGCTCAGCGCCGGGCAGCAGACCGGCTGGAGTCCGCTCTCTCTCCCCGGAGCGGACAGGTGTCCCGAGAGGAGTGCCTGCCGAGTTTCGGTCACTTTGTTGGGCGTAGCTGCAGCCGTGTTCCCGGTGGTGTTTCCCGGTTATCAATACGCGGGTTTCTGGGATAACTTTACCCGGTTAGTTTACCCGGTTAGTTTACCCGGTGGGACGCGGCAAGCGTTCGTGAATAACATACAACCACCGGCAGCCGAAGAACACACACTTCCGGACAGAACGCAGAATCTGATTGGCTGTTCACACACACACACACACACACACACGCACACGCACACACGCACGCACGCACACACACACTTTAACTCAATGTTTGGATGTTTTAACCCTAGATACGTTTATATAATATAGATAAGTTTATATAATATAGATAAGTTTATATAATATAGATAAGTTTATATAATATAGATACGTGTATATTATATAGATAAGTTTATATAATATAGATACGTGTATATAATATAGATAAGTAAAGGACAGTTGACGGTGAAGCCATCAGTGAGTGTGTGTGCCCCTGCCATGTGTGTGTAGCCCTCACATACACACTTTAATATAAATAAAAAACATAATAAGATATTGAGTGTGTGTCACTTCTGATCTTTACTGAAACACCCTTCCCTCCGTCTGACGGGGAACCAGCAGCGTCTCCTCAGACCTGTGTGTGTGTGTGTGTGTGTGTGTGTGTGTGTGTGTGTGTGTGTGTGTGTGTGTGTGTGTGTGTGTGTGTGTGGACAGATAAAGGACCTTTACCTTGCAGTAGGGGTTATAATCGGCGGCCATCTCTCTTCTCTCTGGGTTAGTCCTCACGTTAGAGTGTGTGTGTGTGTGTGTGTGTGAGAGAGTTTATTAACCATCATTACGTAATAATGATTATTCACAGAGCCGCCCAGCCGCTCCCTCTGCAGGTATGCTCACCTGATGAGGGTTAACCCCTGCACTGCCACACACCACACACACACACACACACACACACACACACACACCACACACACACACACACACACACACACACACACACACACACACACACACACACACACACACACACACACACACACACACACACAACACACACACACACACACACACACACACACACACACACACACACACACACACACACACACACACACACACACACACAAGATGAAACAGGAAGAAGCATTTGTTTTATATCAGATGTTTTTTTTAATTAACAGAGAAAATAAAACCACTGAGAATATAAATAAATACAATAATAATTATAATGAAACAAATAGAACAGTTTCTATATATCTACTTATCTACTTATCTATATACATGTAGAGACCGAGAGGCTTGCTTTGTAATCACATTTTATATATCACCCCCCCAAATATCTCCATCTTCATCAGCTGCCTCTCCATCTTCATCAGCTGCCTCTACATCTTCATCAGCTGCCTCTCCATCTTCATCAGCTGCCTCTCCATCTTCATCAGCTGCCTCTACATCTTCATCAGCTGCCTCTCCATCTTCATCAGCTGCCTCTCCATCTTCATCAGCTGCCTCTCCATCTTCATCAGCTGCCTCTCCATCTTCATCAGCTGCCTCTCCATCTTCATCAGCTGCCTCTCCATCTTCATCAGCTGCCTCTCCATCTTCATCAGCTGCCTCTACATCTTCATCAGCTGCCTCTACATCTTCATCAGCTGCCTCTACATCTTCATCAGCTGCCTCTCCATCTTCATCAGCTGCCTCTACATCTTCATCAGCTGCCTCTACATCTTCATCAGCTGCCTCTCCATCTTCATCAGCTGCCTCTTCATCTTCATCAGCTGCCTCTTCATCTTCATCAGCTGCCTCTACATCTTCATCAGCTGCCTCTCCATCTTCATCAGCTGCCTCTACATCTTCATCAGCTGCCTCTACATCTTCATCAGCTGCCTCTCCATCTTCATCAGCTGCCTCTTCATCTTCATCAGCTGCCTCTTCATCTTCATCAGCTGCCTCTACATCTTCATCAGCTGCCTCTCCATCTTCATCAGCCTCTCCATCTTCATCAGCTGCCTCTCCATCTTCATCAGCCTCTACATCTTCATCAGCTGCCTCTACATCTTCATCAGCTGCCTCTCCATCTTCATCAGCCTCTCCATCTTCATCAGCTGCCTCTCCATCTTCATCAGCCTCTACATCTTCATCAGCTGCCTCTACATCTTCATCAGCTGCCTCTACATCTTCATCAGCTGCCTCTCCATCTTCATCAGCTGCCTCTACATCTTCATCAGCTGCCTCTACATCTTCATCAGCTGCCTCTCCATCTTCATCAGCTGCCTCTACATCTTCATCAGCTGCCTCTACATCTTCATCAGCTGCCTCTCCATCTTCATCAGCTGCCTCTTCATCTTCATCAGCTGCCTCTTCATCTTCATCAGCTGCCTCTACATCTTCATCAGCTGCCTCTCCATCTTCATCAGCCTCTCCATCTTCATCAGCTGCCTCTCCATCTTCATCAGCCTCTACATCTTCATCAGCTGCCTCTACATCTTCATCAGCTGCCTCTACATCTTCATCAGCTGCCTCTCCATCTTCATCAGCTGCCTCTCCATCTTCATCAGCTGCCTCTCCATCTTCATCAGCTGCCTCTACATCTTCATCAGCTGCCTCTACATCTTCATCAGCTGCCTCTCCATCTTCATCAGCTGCCTCTACATCTTCATCAGCTGCCTCTACATCTTCATCAGCTGCCTCTCCATCTTCATCAGCTGCCTCTTCATCTTCATCAGCTGCCTCTTCATCTTCATCAGCTGCCTCTACATCTTCATCAGCTGCCTCTCCATCTTCATCAGCCTCTCCATCTTCATCAGCTGCCTCTCCATCTTCATCAGCCTCTACATCTTCATCAGCTGCCTCTACATCTTCATCAGCTGCCTCTACATCTTCATCAGCTGCCTCTACATCTTCATCAGCTGCCTCTACATCTTCATCAGCTGCCTCTCCATCTTCATCAGCTGCCTCTACATCTTCATCAGCTGCCTCTACATCTTCATCAGCTGCCTCTCCATCTTCATCAGCTGCCTCTACATCTTCATCAGCTGCCTCTCCATCTTCATCAGCTGCCTCTACATCTTCATCAGCTGCCTCTACATCTTCATCAGCTGCCTCTCCATCTTCATCAGCTGCCTCTACATCTTCATCAGCTGCCTCTCCATCTTCATCAGCTGCCTCTACATCTTCATCAGCTGCCTCTACATCTTCATCAGCTGCCTCTCCATCTTCATCAGCTGCCTCTCCATCTTCATCAGCTGCCTCTACATCTTCATCAGCTGCCTCTACATCTTCATCAGCTGCCTCTCCATCTTCATCAGCTGCCTCTACATCTTCATCAGCTGCCTCTCCATCTTCATCAGCTGCCTCTTCATCTTCATCAGCTGCCTCTTCATCTTCATCAGCTGCCTCTACATCTTCATCAGCTGCCTCTCCATCTTCATCAGCCTCTCCATCTTCATCAGCTGCCTCTCCATCTTCATCAGCCTCTACATCTTCATCAGCTGCCTCTACATCTTCATCAGCTGCCTCTACATCTTCATCAGCTGCCTCTCCATCTTCATCAGCTTCCTCTTCATCTTCATCAGCTGCCTCTTCATCTTCATCAGCTTCCTCTACATCTTCATCAGCTGCCTCTTCATCTTCATCAGCCTCTACATCTTCATCAGCTGCCTCTCCATCTTCATCAGCCTCTACATCTTCATCAGCTGCCTCTCCATCTTCATCAGCTGCCTCTTCATCTTCATCAGCTTCCACTACATCTTCATCAGCCTCTACATCTTCATCAGCTGCCTCTCCATCTTCATCAGCTGCCACTACATCTTCATCAGCTGCCTCTTCATCTTCATCAGCCTCTACATCTTCATCAGCTGCCTCTACATCTTCATCAGCCTCTACATCTTCATCAGCTGCCTCTCCATCTTCATCAGCTGCCACTACATCTTCATCAGCTGCCTCTTCATCTTCATCAGCCTCTACATCTTCATCAGCTGCCTCTACATCTTCATCAGCTGCCTCTACATCTTCATCAGCTGCCACTACATCTTCATCAGCCTCTACATCTTCATCAGTTGCCTCTTCATCTTCATCAGCTGCCTCTACATCTTCATCAGCTGCCTCTACATCTTCATCAGCTGCCTCTTCATCTTCATCAGCTGCCTCTTCATCTTCATCAGCTGCCACTACATCTTCATCAGCCTCTACATCTTCATCAGCTGCCTCTACATCTTCATCAGCTGCCTCTTCATCTTCATCAGCTGCCTCTACATCTTCATCAGCCTCTACATCTTCATCAGCTGCCACTACATCTTCATCAGCCTCTACATCTTCATCAGTTGCCTCTTCATCTTCATCAGCTGCCTCTACATCTTCATCAGCTGCCTCTACATCTTCATCAGCTGCCTCTTCATCTTCATCAGCTGCCTCTTCATCTTCATCAGCTGCCACTACATCTTCATCAGCCTCTACATCTTCATCAGCTGCCTCTACATCTTCATCAGCTGCCTCTTCATCTTCATCAGCTGCCTCTTCATCTTCATCAGCTGCCTCTACATCTTCATCAGCTGCCTCTTCATCTTCATCATCAGCCTCTACATCTTCATCAGCTGCCTCTCCATCTTCATCAGCCTCTACATCTTCATCAGCTGCCTCTTCATCTTCATCAGCTGCCTCTCCATCTTCATCAGCCTCTACATCTTCATCAGCTGCCTCTACATCTTCATCAGCTGCCTCTCCATCTTCATCAGCCTCTTCATCTTCATCAGCTGCCACTACATCTTCATCAGCTGCCTCTCCATCCTCTCCTCCATCTGAGCCTCAAGGTCGGCCCGGTACTCCTGAGACACCTGCTGCAACCTGTGAACACAGAGAACATGAGAACATGAGAACATGTCAACATGTCAACAGGTGAACATGAGAACAGGAGAACATGAGAAAAGGTGAACATGAGAAAAGGTGAACATGAGAACATGAGAACATGAGAAAAGGTGAACATGAGAAAAGGTGAACATGAGAACATGAGAACATGAGAACATGAGAACATGAGAACAGGAGAACAGGAGAACATGAGAACATGAGAACATGAGAACAGGTGAACATGAGAACATGAGAATATGAGAACAGGTGAACATGAGAATATGAGAATATGAGAACATGTGAACATGAGAACATGAGAACATGAGAACAGGTGAACATGAAAACATGAGAACATGAGAACATGAGAACAGGTGAACATGAGAACATGAGAACAGGTGAACATGAAAACATGAGAACATGAGAACAGGTGAACAGGTGAACATGAGAACATGAGAACAGGTGAACAGGTGAACATGAGAACATGAGAACAGGTGAACAGGTGAACATGAGAACATGTGAACATGAGAACAGGTGAACAGGTGAACAGGTGAACAGGTGAACAGGAGAAAAGGTGAACAGGTGAACATGAGAACAGGTGAACATGAGAACATGAGAACATGAGAACATGAGAACATGTGAACAGTGAACATGAGAACAGGTGAACATGAGAACAGGTGAACAGGTGAACATGAGAACAGGTGAACATGTGAACAGGTGAACATGTGAACAGGTGAACATGTGAACATGAGAACAGTGAACATGTGAACATGTGAACAGGTGAACATGAGAACAGGTGAACATGAGAACATGAGAACATGAGAACATGTGAACATGAGAACATGTGAACATGTGAACATGAGAACAGGTGAACATGAGAACATGTGAACATGAGAACATGAGAATATGAGAATATGTGAACATGAGAACATGAGAACATGAGAACATGTGAACATGAGAACATGAGAACATGAGAACATGTGAACATGTGAACAGGTGAACAGGTGAACAGGTGAACATGTGAACATGAGAACAGGTGAACATGTGAACAGGTGAACAGGTGAACATGTGAACAGGTGAACATGTGAACAGGTGAACAGGTGAACATGAGAACAGGTGAACAGGTGAACATGAGAATATGTGAACATGAGAACATGTGAACAGGTGAACAGGTGAACAGGTGAACATGAGAATATGAGAATATGTGAACATGAGAACATGAGAACATGAGAACATGTGAACATGAGAACAGGTGAACTGGTGAACATGAGAACATGAGAATATGAGAATATGAGAACATGTGAACATGAGAACAGGTGAACATGTGAACAGGTGAACATGTGAACAGGTGAACATGAGAATATGAGAACAGGTGAACAGGTGAACATGAGAACAGGTGAACAGGTGAACATGAGAATATGAGAACAGGTGAACATGAGAATATGAGAATATGTGAATATGAGAATATGAGAACATGTGAACATGTGAACAGGTGAACATGAGAACATGTGAACATGAGAACAGGTGAACATGAGAACATGTGAACATGAGAACAGGTGAACATGAGAATATGAGAACAGGTGAACAGGTGAACATGAGAACAGGTGAACATGAGAATATGAGAACAGGTGAACAGGTGAACATGAGAACAGGTGAACATGAGAACAGGTGAACATGAGAACAGGTGAACATGAGAACAGGTGAACATGAGAACAGGTGAACATGAGAATATGAGAATATGAGAACAGGTGAACATGAGAACAGGTGAACATGAGAACAGGTGAACATGTGAACATGAGAACAGGTGAACAGGAGAACATGAGAATATGAGAACATGTGAACAGGTGAACATGTGAACAGGTGAACATGAGAACAGGTGAACAGGTGAACATGTGAACAGGTGAACATGAGAATATGAGAACAGGTGAACAGGTGAACATGAGAATATGAGAACAGGTGAACATGAGAACAGGTGAACATGAGAACAGGTGAACAGGTGAACATGAGAACATGAGAACATGAGAATATGAGAACATGTGAACATGAGAACAGGTGAACAGGTGAACATGTGAACAGGTGAACATGTGAACAGGTGAACATGTGAACAGGTGAACATGAGAATATGAGAACAGGTGAACAGGTGAACATGAGAACAGGTGAACAGGTGAACATGAGAATATGAGAACATGAGAACAGGTGAACATGAGAATATGAGAATATGTGAACATGAGAATATGAGAATATGAGAACAGGTGAACATGAGAACATGTGAACATGAGAACAGGTGAACATGAGAACATGTGAACATGAGAACAGGTGAACATGAGAATATGAGAACAGGTGAACATGAGAACAGGTGAACATGAGAATATGAGAACAGGTGAACATGAGAACAGGTGAACAGGTGAACATGAGAACAGGTGATCATGAGAATATGAGAACAGGTGAACAGGTGAACATGTGAACAGGTGAACATGTGAACAGGTGAACAGGTGAACATGAGAACATGAGAATATGAGAATATGAGAACATGTGAACATGAGAACAGGTGAACATGTGAACAGGTGAACAGGTGAACATGAGAACATGAGAATATGAGAACATGTGAACATGAGAACAGGTGAACATGTGAACAGGTGAACATGAGAACATGAGAACATGAGAATATGAGAACATGTGAACATGAGAACAGGTGAACATGTGAACAGGTGAACATGAGAACAGGTGAACAGGTGAACATGAGAACAGGTGAACATGTGAACAGGTGAACATGAGAATATGTGAACATGAGAACATGAGAACATGAGAACATGTGAACATGAGAACAGGTGAACATGAGAACAGGTGAACATGAGAACAGGTGAACAGGTGAACAGGTGAACAGGTGAACATGAGAACAGGTGAACAGGTGAACATGAGAATATGTGAACATGAGAACATGAGAACATGTGAACATGAGAACAGGTGAACAGGTGAACATGAGAACATGTGAACATGAGAACAGGTGAACAGGTGAACATGAGAACATGAGAACAGGTGAACATGAGAACATGAGAACAGGTGAACAGGTGAACATGAGAACATGTGAACATGAGAACAGGTGAACATGTGAACAGGTGAACATGTGAACAGGTGAACATGAGAATATGAGAATATGAGAACATGTGAACATGAGAACATGTGAACATGAGAACATGTGAACAGGTGAACATGAGAATATGTGAACATGAGAACAGGTGAACATGTGAACATGTGAACATGAGAATAGGAGAACAGGTGAACAGGTGAACATGAGAATATGAGAACAGGTGAACAGGTGAACATGAGAATATGAGAACAGGTGAACAGGTGAACATGAGAATATGAGAACAGGTGAACAGGTGAACATGAGAATATGAGAACAGGTGAACAGGTGAACATGAGAACAGGTGAACATGAGAATATGAGAACAGGTGAACAGGTGAACATGAGAATATGAGAACAGGTGAACAGGTGAACATGAGAACATGTGAACATGAGAACAGGTGAACAGGTGAACATGAGAACATGAGAACAGGTGAACATGAGAACAGGTGAACAGGTGAACAGGTGAACATGAGAATATGAGAATATGAGAACAGGTGAACAGGTGAACATGAGAACAGGTGAACAGGTGAACATGAGAACATGTGAACATGAGAACAGGTGAACAGGTGAACAGGTGAACATGAGAACATGTGAACATGAGAATATGAGAACAGGTGAACAGGAGAACAGGTGAACATGAGAATATGAGAACAGGTGAACATGAGAACATGTGAACAGGTGAACAGGTGAACAGGTGAACATGAGAACATGAGAACATGAGAACAGGTGAACAGGTGAACATGAGAATATGAGAACAGGTGAACAGGTGAACATGAGAATATGAGAACAGGTGAACATGAGAACAGGTGAACAGGTGAACAGGTGAACATGAGAACATGAGAACAGGTGAATATGAGAATATGTGAACATGAGAATATGAGAATATGAGAACATGTGAACAGGTGAACATGAGAACATGTGAACATGAGAACAGGTGAACATGAGAACATGTGAACATGAGAACAGGTGAACATGAGAACAGGTGAACATGAGAATATGAGAACAGGTGAACAGGTGAACATGAGAACAGGTGAACATGAGAACAGGTGAACATGAGAATATGAGAACAGGTGAACATGAGAACAGGTGAACATGTGAACATGAGAACAGGTGAACAGGTGAACATGAGAACATGAGAATATGAGAACATGTGAACAGGTGAACATGTGAACAGGTGAACATGAGAACAGGTGAACAGGTGAACAGGTGAACAGGTGAACATGTGAACAGGTGAACATGTGAACAGGTGAACATGAGAATATGAGAACAGGTGAACAGGTGAACAGGTGAACATGAGAACAGGTGAACAGGTGAACATGAGAACAGGTGATCATGAGAATATGAGAACAGGTGAACAGGTGAACATGTGAACAGGTGAACATGTGAACAGGTGAACAGGTGAACATGAGAACATGAGAATATGAGAACATGTGAACATGAGAACAGGTGAACATGTGAACAGGTGAACATGAGAACATGAGAATATGAGAACATGTGAACATGAGAACAGGTGAACAGGTGAACATGTGAACAGGTGAACATGAGAACATGAGAACATGAGAATATGAGAACATGTGAACATGAGAACATGAGAATAGGAGAACAGGTGAACAGGTGAACATGAGAATATGAGAACAGGTGAACAGGTGAACATGAGAATATGAGAACAGGTGAACAGGTGAACATGAGAATATGAGAACAGGTGAACAGGTGAACATGAGAATATGAGAACAGGTGAACAGGTGAACATGAGAATATGAGAACAGGTGAACAAGTGAACATGAGAATATGAGAACAGGTGAACAGGTGAACATGAGAACATGTGAACATGAGAACAGGTGAACAGGTGAACATGAGAACATGAGAACAGGTGAACATGAGAACATGAGAACAGGTGAACAGGTGAACATGAGAACATGAGAATATGAGAATATGAGAACAGGTGAACAGGTGAACATGAGAACAGGTGAACAGGTGAACATGAGAACATGTGAACATGAGAACAGGTGAACAGGTGAACAGGTGAACATGAGAACATGTGAACATGAGAATATGAGAACAGGTGAACAGGTGAACATGAGAACAGGTGAACATGAGAATATGAGAACAGGTGAACATGAGAACATGTGAACAGGTGAACAGGTGAACATGAGAACATGAGAACAGGTGAACAGGTGAACATGAGAATATGAGAACAGGTGAACAGGTGAACATGAGAATATGAGAACAGGTGAACATGAGAACAGGTGGACAGGTGAACAGGTGAACATGAGAACATGAGAACAGGTGAATATGAGAATATGTGAACATGAGAATATGAGAACATGAGAACAGGTGAACATGAGAACATGTGAACATGAGAACAGGTGAACATGAGAACAGGTGAACATGAGAATATGAGAACAGGTGAACAGGTGAACATGAGAACAGGTGAACATGACAACAGGTGAACATGAGAATATGAGAACAGGTGAACATGAGAACAGGTGAACATGTGAACATGAGAACATGTGAACAGGTGAACATGTGAACAGGTGAACATGAGAACAGGTGAACAGGTGAACATGTGAACAGGTGAACATGTGAACAGGTGAACATGAGAATATGAGAACAGGTGAACAGGTGAACAGGTGAACATGAGAACAGGTGAACAGGTGAACATGAGAACAGGTGATCATGAGAATATGAGAACAGGTGAACAGGTGAACATGTGAACAGGTGAACATGTGAACAGGTGAACAGGTGAACATGAGAACATGAGAATATGAGAACATGTGAACATGAGAACAGGTGAACATGTGAACAGGTGAACAGGTGAACATGAGAACATGAGAATATGAGAACATGTGAACATGAGAACAGGTGAACAGGTGAACATGTGAACAGGTGAACATGAGAACATGAGAACATGAGAATATGAGAACATGTGAACATGAGAACAGGTGAACAGGTGAACATGAGAACAGGTGAACAGGTGAACATGAGAACAGGTGAACATGTGAACAGGTGAACATGAGAATATGTGAACATGAGAACATGAGAACATGAGAACATGTGAACATGAGAACAGGTGAACATGAGAACAGGTGAACAGGTGAACAGGTGAACATGAGAACAGGTGAACAGGTGAACATGAGAACATGAGAACATGTGAACATGAGAACAGGTGAACATGAGAACATGTGAACAGGTGAACAGGTGAACATGAGAACATGAGAACAGGTGAACATGAGAACATGAGAACAGGTGAACAGGTGAACATGAGAACATGTGAACATGAGAACAGGTGAACATGTGAACAGGTGAACATGAGAATATGAGAACATGTGAACATGAGAACATGTGAACAGGTGAACAGGTGAACATGAGAATATGTGAACATGAGAACAGGTGAACATGTGAACATGAGAATAGGAGAACAGGTGAACAGGTGAACATGAGAATATGAGAACAGGTGAACAGGTGAACATGAGAATATGAGAACAGGTGAACAGGTGAACATGAGAATATGAGAACAGGTGAACAGGTGAACATGAGAACAGGTGAACATGAGAATATGAGAACAGGTGAACAGGTGAACATGAGAATATGAGAACAGGTGAACAGGTGAACATGAGAACATGTGAACATGAGAACAGGTGAACAGGTGAACATGAGAACATGAGAACATGAGAACAGGTGAACAGGTGAACAGGTGAACATGAGAACATGAGAATATGAGAATATGAGAACAGGTGAACAGGTGAACATGAGAACAGGTGAACAGGTGAACATGAGAACATGTGAACATGAGAACAGGTGAACAGGTGAACAGGTGAACATGAGAACATGTGAACATGAGAATATGAGAACAGGTGAACAGGTGAACATGAGAACAGGTGAACATGAGAATATGAGAACAGGTGAACATGAGAACATGTGAACAGGTGAACAGGTGAACAGGTGAACATGAGAACATGAGAACAGGTGAACAGGTGAACATGAGAATATGAGAACAGGTGAACAGGTGAACATGAGAATATGAGAACATGTGAACAGGTGAACATGTGAACAGGTGAACATGTGAACAGGTGAACATGTGAACAGGTGAACATGAGAATATGAGAACAGGTGAACAGGTAAACAGGTGAACATGAGAACAGGTGAACAGGTGAACATAAGAACAGGTGATCATGAGAATATGAGAACAGGTGAACAGGTGAACATGTGAACAGGTGAACATGTGAACAGGTGAACAGGTGAACATGAGAACATGAGAATATGAGAACATGTGAACATGAGAACAGGTGAACATGTGAACAGGTGAACAGGTGAACATGAGAACATGAGAATATGAGAACATGTGAACATGAGAACAGGTGAACAGGTGAACATGTGAACAGGTGAACATGAGAACATGAGAACATGAGAACATGAGAATATGAGAACATGTGAACATGAGAACAGGTGAACATGTGAACAGGTGAACATGAGAACAGGTGAACAGGTGAACATGAGAACAGGTGAACATGTGAACAGGTGAACATGAGAATATGTGAACATGAGAACATGAGAACATGAGAACATGTGAACATGAGAACAGGTGAACATGAGAACAGGTGAACAGGTGAACAGGTGAACATGAGAACAGGTGAACAGGTGAACATGAGAATATGTGAACATGAGAACATGAGAACATGTGAACATGAGAACAGGTGAACAGGTGAACATGAGAACATGTGAACATGAGAACAGGTGAACATGAGAACATGAGAACATGAGAACAGGTGAACAGGTGAACATGAGAACATGTGAACATGAGAACAGGTGAACATGTGAACAGGTGAACATGTGAACAGGTGAACATGAGAATATGAGAATATGAGAACATGTGAACATGAGAACATGTGAACAGGTGAACAGGTGAACATGAGAATATGTGAACATGTGAACATGTGAACATGTGAACATGAGAATAGGAGAACAGGTGAACAGGTGAACATGAGAATATGAGAACAGGTGAACAGGTGAACATGAGAATATGAGAACAGGTGAACAGGTGAACATGAGAATATGAGAACAGGTGAACAGGTGAACATGAGAATATGAGAACAGGTGAACAGGTGAACATGAGAACAGGTGAACATGAGAATATGAGAACAGGTGAACAGGTGAACATGAGAATATGAGAACAGGTGAACAGGTGAACATGAGAACATGTGAACATGAGAACAGGTGAACAGGTGAACATGAGAACATGAGAACATGAGAACATGAGAACAGGTGAACAGGTGAACAGGTGAACATGAGAACATGAGAATATGAGAATATGAGAACAGGTGAACAGGTGAACATGAGAACATGAACAGAGAACAGGTGAACAGGTGAACATGAGAACAGGAACATGAGAACATGAGAACAGGTGAACAGGTGAACAGGTGAACATGAGAACATGAGAACATGAGAATATGAGAACAGGTGAACAGGTGAACATGAGAACAGGTGAACAGGTGAACATGAGAACAGGTGAACAGGTGAACATGAGAACAGGTGAACAGGTGAACAGGTGAACATGAGAACATGTGAACATGAGAATATGAGAACAGGTGAACAGGTGAACATGAGAACAGGTGAACATGAGAATATGAGAACAGGTGAACATGAGAACATGTGAACAGGTGAACAGGTGAACAGGTGAACATGAGAACATGAGAACAGGTGAACAGGTGAACATGAGAATATGAGAACAGGTGAACAGGTGAACATGAGAATATGAGAACAGGTGAACATGAGAACAGGTGAACAGGTGAACAGGAGAACATGAGAACAGGTGAACATGAGAATATGAGAACAGGTGAACAGGTGAACAGGTGAACATGAGAACATGAGAACAGGTGAACATGAGAACATGAGAACAGGTGAACATGAGAACATGAGAACAGGTGAACATGAGAACATGAGAACAGGTGAACATGAGAACAGGTGAATATGAGAATATGAGAACAGGTGAACATGAGAACATGAGAACAGGTGAACATGAGAACATGAGAACAGGTGAACATGAGAACATGAGAACAGGTGAACATGAGAACAGGAGAACAGGTGAACATGAGAACAGATGAACATGAGAACAGGTGAACATGAGAACATGAGAACAGGTGAACAGGTGAACATGAGAACATGAGAACAGGTGAACAGGTGAACATGAGAACATGTGAACATGAGAACAGGTGAACATGTGAACAGGTGAACATGAGAACAGGTGAACAGGTGAACATGAGAACAGGTGAACATGTGAACAGGTGAACATGAGAATATGTGAACATGAGAACATGAGAACATGAGAACATGAGAACATGTGAACATGAGAACAGGTGAACATGAGAACAGGTGAACAGGTGAACAGGTGAACATGAGAACAGGTGAACAGGTGAACATGAGAATATGTGAACATGAGAACATGAGAACATGTGAACATGAGAACAGGTGAACAGGTGAACATGAGAACATGTGAACATGAGAACAGGTGAACATGAGAACATGAGAACAGGTGAACATGAGAACATGAGAACAGGTGAACAGGTGAACATGAGAACATGTGAACATGAGAACAGGTGAACATGTGAACAGGTGAACATGTGAACAGGTGAACATGAGAATATGAGAATATGAGAACATGTGAACATGAGAACATGTGAACAGGTGAACAGGTGAACATGAGAATATGTGAACATGAGAACAGGTGAACATGTGAACATGTGAACATGAGAATAGGAGAACAGGTGAACAGGTGAACATGAGAATATGAGAACAGGTGAACAGGTGAACATGAGAATATGAGAACAGGTGAACAGGTGAACATGAGAATATGAGAACAGGTGAACAGGTGAACATGAGAATATGAGAACAGGTGAACAGGTGAACATGAGAACAGGTGAACATGAGAATATGAGAACAGGTGAACAGGTGAACATGAGAATATGAGAACAGGTGAACAGGTGAACATGAGAACATGTGAACATGAGAACAGGTGAACAGGTGAACATGAGAACATGAGAACATGAGAACATGAGAACAGGTGAACAGGTGAACAGGTGAACATGAGAACATGAGAATATGAGAATATGAGAACAGGTGAACAGGTGAACATGAGAACAGGTGAACAGGTGAACATGAGAACAGGTGAACAGGTGAACAGGTGAACATGAGAACATGTGAACATGAGAATATGAGAACAGGTGAACAGGTGAACATGAGAACAGGTGAACATGAGAATATGAGAACAGGTGAACATGAGAACATGTGAACAGGTGAACAGGTGAACAGGTGAACATGAGAACATGAGAACAGGTGAACAGGTGAACATGAGAATATGAGAACAGGTGAACAGGTGAACATGAGAATATGAGAACAGGTGAACATGAGAACAGGTGAACAGGTGAACAGGTGAACATGAGAACATGAGAACAGGTGAACATGAGAATATGAGAACAGGTGAACAGGTGAACAGGTGAACATGAGAACATGAGAACAGGTGAACATGAGAACATGAGAACAGGTGAACATGAGAATATGAGAACAGGTGAACATGAGAACAGGTGAACATGAGAACAGGTGAATATGAGAATATGAGAACAGGTGAACATGAGAACATGAGAACAGGTGAACATGAGAACATGAGAACAGGTGAACATGAGAACATGAGAACAGGTGAACATGAGAACATGAGAACAGGTGAACATGAGAACAGATGAACATGAGAACAGGTGAACATGAGAATATGAGAACAGGTGAACAGGTGAACATGAGAACATGAGAACAGGTGAACAGGTGAACATGAGAACAGGTGAACAGGTGAACATGAGAACATGAGAACATGAGAACATGTGAACATGAGAATATGAGAACAGGTGAACAGGTGAACATGAGAACAGGTGAACAGGTGAACATGAGAACATGTGAACATGAGAACAGGTGAACAGGTGAACATGAGAACATGTGAACATGAGAACAGGTGAACAGGTGAACATGAGAACATGAGAACAGGTGAACAGGTGAACAGGTGAACATGAGAACATGTGAACATGAGAATATGAGAACAGGTGAACAGGTGAACATGAGAACAGGTGAACATGAGAATATGAGAACAGGTGAACATGAGAACATGTGAACAGGTGAACAGGTGAACATGAGAACATGAGAACAGGTGAACAGGTGAACATGAGAATATGAGAACAGGTGAACAGGTGAACATGAGAATATGAGAACATGTGAACATGTGAACAGGTGAACATGTGAACAGGTGAACATGTGAACAGGTGAACATGAGAATATGAGAACAGGTGAACAGGTGAACAGGTGAACATGAGAACAGGTGAACAGGTGAACATAAGAACAGGTGATCATGAGAATATGAGAACAGGTGAACAGGTGAACATGTGAACAGGTGAACATGTGAACAGGTGAACAGGTGAACATGAGAACATGAGAATATGAGAACATGTGAACATGAGAACAGGTGAACATGTGAACAGGTGAACAGGTGAACATGAGAACATGAGAATATGAGAACATGTGAACAGGTGAACAGGTGAACATGTGAACAGGTGAACATGAGAACATGAGAACATGAGAATATGAGAACATGTGAACATGAGAACAGGTGAACATGTGAACAGGTGAACATGAGAACAGGTGAACAGGTGAACATGAGAACAGGTGAACATGTGAACAGGTGAACATGAGAATATGTGAACATGAGAACATGAGAACATGAGAACATGTGAACATGAGAACAGGTGAACATGAGAACAGGTGAACAGGTGAACAGGTGAACATGAGAACAGGTGAACATGAGAATATGTGAACATGAGAACATGAGAACATGTGAACATGAGAACAGGTGAACAGGTGAACATGAGAACATGTGAACATGAGAACAGGTGAACAGGTGAACATGAGAACATGAGAACAGGTGAACATGAGAACATGAGAACAGGTGAACAGGTGAACATGAGAACATGTGAACATGAGAACAGGTGAACATGTGAACAGGTGAACATGAGAACATGAGAATATGAGAATATGAGAACATGTGAACATGGGAACATGTGAACAGGTGAACAGGTGAACATGAGAACATGTGAAAATGAGAACAGGTGAACATGTGAACAGGTGAACATGAGAATATGAGAATATGAGAACATGTGAACATGAGAACATGTGAACAGGTGAACAGGTGAACATGAGAATATGTGAACATGAGAACAGGTGAACATGTGAACATGTGAACATGAGAATAGGAGAACAGGTGAACAGGTGAACATGAGAATATGAGAACAGGTGAACAGGTGAACATGAGAATATGAGAACAGGTGAACAGGTGAACATGAGAATATGAGAACAGGTGAACAGGTGAACATGAGAATATGAGAACAGGTGAACAGGTGAACATGAGAACAGGTGAACATGAGAATATGAGAACAGGTGAACAGGTGAACATGAGAATATGAGAACAGGTGAACAGGTGAACATGAGAACATGTGAACATGAGAACAGGTGAACAGGTGAACATGAGAACATGAGAACATGAGAACAGGTGAACAGGTGAACATGAGAACATGAGAATATGAGAATATGAGAACAGGTGAACAGGTGAACATGAGAACAGGTGAACAGGTGAACATGAGAACATGTGAACATGAGAACAGGTGAACAGGTGAACAGGTGAACATGAGAACATGTGAACATGAGAATATGAGAACAGGTGAACAGGTGAACATGAGAACAGGTGAACATGAGAATATGAGAACAGGTGAACATGAGAACATGTGAACAGGTGAACAGGTGAACATGAGAACATGAGAACAGGTGAACAGGTGAACATGAGAATATGAGAACAGGTGAACAGGTGAACATGAGAATATGAGAACAGGTGAACATGAGAACAGGTGAACAGGTGAACAGGTGAACATGAGAACATGAGAACAGGTGAACATGAGAATATGAGAACAGGTGAACAGGTGAACATGAGAACATGAGAACAGGTGAACATGAGAACATGAGAACAGGTGAACATGAGAACATGAGAACAGGTGAACATGAGAATATGAGAACAGGTGAACATGAGAACATGAGAACAGGTGAACATGAGAACAGGTGAATATGAGAATATGAGAACAGGTGAACATGAGAACATGAGAACAGGTGAACATGAGAACATGAGAACAGGTGAACATGAGAACATGAGAACAGGTGAACATGAGAACAGATGAACATGAGAACAGGTGAACATGAGAATATGAGAACAGGTGAACAGGTGAACATGAGAACAGGTGAACAGGTGAACATGAGAACAGGTGAACAGGTGAACATGAGAACATGAGAACATGTGAACATGAGAACAGGTGAACAGGTGAACATGAGAACATGAGAACATGTGAACATGAGAATATGAGAACAGGTGAACAGGTGAACATGAGAACAGGTGAACAGGTGAACATGTGAACATGAGAACAGGTGAACAGGTGAACATGAGAACATGTGAACATGAGAACAGGTGAACAGGTGAACATGAGAACATGTGAACATGAGAACAGGTGAACAGGTGAACATGAGAACATGAGAACAGGTGAACAGGTGAACATAAGAACATGTGAACAGGTGAACATGAGAATATGAGAACAGGTGAACATGAGAACATGAGAACAGGTGAACAGGTGAACATGAGAACATGTGAACATGAGAACAGGTGAACAGGTGAACAGGTGAACATGAGAACAGGTGAACAGGTGAACATGAGAACAGGTGAACATGTGAACAGGTGAACATGAGAATATGTGAACATGAGAACATGAGAACATGAGAACATGAGAACATGTGAACATGAGAACAGGTGAACATGAGAACAGGTGAACAGGTGAACAGGTGAACATGAGAACAGGTGAACATGAGAACATGAGAACAGGTGAACAGGTGAACATGAGAATATGAGAACATGAGAACAGGTGAACATGAGAACAGGTGAACATGAGAACATGTGAACATGAGAACAGGTGAACAGGTGAACATGAGAACAGGTGAACATGAGAACAGGTGAACATGAGAATATGAGAACATGTGAACAGGTGAACAGGTGAACATGAGAACATGAGAACAGGTGAACAGGTGAACAGGTGAACATGAGAACATGTGAACATGAGAACAGGTGAACATGAGAATATGAGAACAGGTGAACAGGTGAACATGAGAATATGAGAACAGGTGAACATGAGAACAGGTGAACATGAGAACAGGTGAACATGAGAACAGGTGAACAGGTGAACATGAGAATATGAGAACAGGTGAACATGAGAACATGAGAACAGGTGAACAGGTGAACATGAGAACATGTGAACATGAGAACAGTTGAACAGGTGAACATGAGAACATGAGAACAGGTGAACATGAGAACATGAGAACAGGTGAACATGAGAATATGAGAACATGAGAATATGAGAACAGGTGAACATGAGAACAGGTGAACAGGTGAACATGAGAACATGTGAATATGAGAACAGGTGAACAGGTGAACATGAGAACATGAGAACAGGTGAACATGAGAACATGTGAACAGGTGAACAGGTGAACATGAGAACAGGTGAACATGAGAACATGTGAACAGGTGAACAGGTGAACAGGTGAACATGAGAACATGAGAACAGGTGAACATGAGAACAGGTGAACATGAGAACAGGTGAACAGGTGAACATGTGAACAGGTGAACATGAGAACATGTGAACATGAGAACAGGTGAACAGGTGAACAGGTGAACATGAGAACATGAGAACAGGTGAACATGAGAACATGAGAATATGAGAATATGAGAACAGGTGAACATGAGAACATGAGAACAGGTGAACATGAGAATATGAGAACATGAGAACAGGTGAACAGGTGAACATGAGAACATGAGAACAGGTGAACATGAGAACATGTGAACATGAGAATATGAGAACAGGTGAACAGGTGAACATGAGAACATGTGAACAGGTGAACATGAGAACATGTGAACATGAGAATATGAGAATATGAGAACAGGTGAACATGAGAACATGAGAACAGGTGAACATGAGAACAGGTGAACATGAGAACATGAGAACATGAGAATATGAGAATATGAGAACAGGTGAACATGAGAACATGAGAACAGGTGAACATGAGAATATGAGAACAGGTGAACATGAGAATATGAGAACATGAGAACATGAGAATATGAGAATATGAGAACAGGTGAGCATGAGAATATGAGAACAGGTGAACAGGTGAACATGAGAACAGGTGAACATGAGAACATGAGAACAGGTGAACATGAGAATATGAGAACAGGTGAACAGGTGAACATGAGAACATGAGAACAGGTGAACAGGTGAACAGGTGAACATGAGAACATTTGAACATGAGAACAGGTGAACAGGTGAACATGAGAACATGTGAACATGAGAACATGAGAACATGTGAACATGAGAATAGGTGAACAGGTGAATATGAGAACAGGTGAACATGAGAACAGGTGAACATGTGAACAGGTGAACAGGAGAATATGAGAACAGGTGAACATGAGAACATGAGAACATGAGAATAGGAGAACAGGTGAACATGAGAACATGTGAACAGGTGAACAGGTGAACATGAGAACATGAGAACAGGTGAACAGGTGAACATGAGAATATGAGAATATGAGAACAGGTGAACAGGTGAACATGTGAACAGGTGAACATGAGAACATGTGAACATGAGAACAGGTGAACAGGTGAACAGGTGAACATGAGAACATGAGAACAGGTGAACATGAGAACATGAGAATATGAGAATAGGAGAACAGGAGAACATGAGAACATGAGAACAGGTGAACATGAGAATATGAGAATATGAGAACATGAGAACAGGTGAACAGGTGAACATGAGAACATGTGAACATGAGAATATGAGAACATGAGAACAGGTGAACAGGTGAACATGAGAACATGTGAACATGAGAATATGAGAACAGGTGAACAGGTGAACATGAGAACAGGTGAACAGGTGAACATGAGAACAGGTGAACATGAGAACAGGTGAACAGGAGAACATGAGAATATGAGAACAGGTGAACATGAGAACAGGTGAACATGAGAACATGAGAACATGAGAATATGAGAATATGAGAACAGGTGAACATGAGAACAGGTGAACATGAGAACATGAGAACAGGTGAACATGAGAATATGAGAACAGGTGAACATGAGAATATGAGAACAGGTGAACAGGTGAACATGAGAACATGAGAATATGAGAACAGGTGAACATGAGAACAGGTGAACATGAGAACATGAGAATATGAGAATATGAGAACAGGTGAACATGAGAACACGAGAACATGAGAACATGAGAACAGGTGAACATGAGAATATGAGAACAGGTGAACATGAGAATATGAGAACATGAGAACATGAGAATATGAGAATATGAGAACAGGTGAGCATGAGAACAGGTGAACATGAGAATATGAGAACAGGTGAACATGAGAACATGAGAACATGTGAACATGTGAACATGTGAACATGAGAACACGTACCGTCTCCTCTCCTGCTCCTCCTTCTGCGCCTCCTCTCTCCTAACCGCCTGCATTTCCTCATTCTCTGCCTTCAGCTCCTCCTGCTCCTGCAGTTTCAGCTCCACTGCAGCACGCACATATACAGGATGTGTGAGTAAATTAATATTATATATATGTGTGTGTGTAACTGTGTATGTATAGTCAGTGGCGGCGCCAGGGTATGGCTGGGGTAGGCTACAGCCATACCAAGAAATGGCTTTGCCCGACCGTGAACAATGATGTTAAAGTAAGCATGTTGAGAACACGGATTGCGAAAATCTACCGGTCGTGTCCACAACACACAAACTGATCCTGCTGCAACAACAAGTGCACGTTACTGACGCAATATGGTTGAGACCATTCGGGCTTATGCTAGAGGGGTGCAATGAATAGTCTAAGTAGTGGGGGAGTTGTATACACTAAAGGTGTGGACATTCTCTGGCGTTATAATATCAGCGCGGCCGCGGTCAGATCATCAGACCTCCAGCCAATCAGAGCAACGACACGTTGGGTGTGCTGCGTCATGCATCACTGATACGTGGATACGTCACGTTCAGTGAAAAGTCCCCAGACTCGCGCCGAGTAAATTGCAGACAGACAGCAGAACCTTTAGGATTAATTGTATATGTCGGATGGATAGACGCCCTCGCATTGAGGTACACGTCGAGCGGGTGCCAGAGCCCTCGCATTGAGGTACACGTCGAGCGGGTGCAAAAAGTGTTTTGTATAACGATAGAGACACAGGCCACCTGTTGTGTGCTGCGTCTGTCTCTCTGTCTGTCTGTCTCTCTGTGTGTCTCTGTCTCGTGTCTCTGTCTCGTGTCTCTGTGTGTCTCTCTGTGTCTCTCTCTGTCTCTCTCTCTCGTGTCTCTCTCTCGTCTCTCTCGTCTCTCTCTCGTCTCTCTCTCTCTCTCTCTCTCTCTCTCCTCTCTCTCTCTCTCTCTCTCCTCTCTCTCTCTCTCTCTCTCTCTCTCTCTCTCTCTCTCTCTCTCTCTCTCTCTCTCCTCTCTCTCTCTCTCTCTCTCTCTCTCTCTCTCTCTCTCTCACTCTCTCTCTCTCTCTCTCTCTCTCTCTCTCTCTCTCTCTCTCTCTCTCCTCTCTCTCTCTCTCTCTCTCTCTCTCTCTCTCTCTCTCTCTCCTCTCTCTCTCTCTCTCTCTCTCTCTCTCTCTCTCTCTCTCTCTCTCTCTCTCTCTCTCTCTCTCTCTCTCTCTCTCTCTCTCACTCTCTCTCCTCTCTCTCTCTCTCTCTCTCTCTCTCTCTCTCTCTCTCTCTCTCTCTCTCTCTCTCTCCTCTCTCTCTCTCTCTCTCTCTCTCTCTCTCTCTCTCTCTCTCTCTCTCTCTCTCTCTCTCTCTCTCCTCTCTCTCCTCTCTCTCTCTCTCTCTCCTCTCTCTCTCTCTCTCTCTCTCTCTCTCTCTCTCTCTCTCTCTCCTCTCTCTCTCTCTCTCTCTCTCTCTCTCTCTCCTCTCTCTCTCTCTCTCTCTCTCTCTCTCTCTCTCTCTCTGTGCGTAGCATGTTGTAACAACGTGGAATTAGCAGAATAGGCTATTGTATTGTTTAACTGAAAAAAGGAAACTAATAAAAGCCTCACGCGTGCGTTTCACTGTCAAGGGGGGCGATATAGCGTGTATGTAATTACAAATACTGCTTGAGCCCCACCGCTGTATGGGTTAGCCCTACCATAGATGACCCAACACAGATACTCTGGCGCCGCCACTGTGTATAGTGTTTACCTTTGTGTTGTTTCTGCAGCTGGCGGGCCTGCAGCACCTCCCCCATCAGCTGCTTCCTGAACTCTCGCTCCTGGCGCTTCTGTCGCTCTCTTTTCCTCCAAACCTCATCTTCATCAACCTTCATGAGCTGCTCCTCCTCCTCCTCCTGCTTCCTCTCCCTCTGCAGCTCCTCACTCAGATTCTGCTGGTTCATCTGCTGCTCCTCACGCAGCTCCACCTGCACAACAACATGCTCCTTTTACCCCTCAACAGGTGACAACACCGGGTAACAACACCGGGTCACAACACCAGGTAGCAACACCGGGTGACAACACCGGGTAACAACACGGGGTCACAACACCGGGTGACAACACCGGGTAACAACACCGGGTCACAACACCAGGTGACAACACCGGGTAACAACACGGGGTCACAACACCGGGTAACAACACCGGGTAACAACACCGGGTAGCAACACCGGGTAGCAACACCGGGTGACAACACCGGGTAGCAACACCGGGTGACAACACCGGGTAACAACACGGGGTCACAACACCGGGTGACAACACCGGGTAACAACACCGGGTGACAACACCGGGTAACAACACCAGGTAACAACAGCAACACCGGGTGACAACACCGGGTGACAACACCGGGTAACAACACCAGGTAACAACAGCAACACCGGGTGACAACACCGGGTGACAACACCGGGTGACAACACCAGGTAACAACAGCAACACCGGGTGACAACACCGGGTAACAACACCAGGTGACAACACCGGGTAACAACACCAGGTAACAACACCGGGTGACAACACCGGGTAACAACACCGGGTAGCAACACCGGGTAGCAACACCGGGTGACAACACCGGGTAGCAACACCGGGTGACAACACCGGGTGACAACACCGGGTGACAACACCGGGTGACAACACCGGGTGACAACACCGGGTAACAACACCGGGTAACAACACCGGGTAACAACACCGGGTGACAACACCGGGTAACAACACCAGGTAACAACAGCAACACCGGGTGACAACACTGGGTAACAACACCGGGTGACAACACCGGGTAACAACACCAGGTAACAACAGCAACACCGGGTGACAACACCGGGTGACAACACCGGGTAACAACACCAGGTAACAACAGCAACACCGGGTGACAACACCGGGTGACAACACCGGGTGACAACACCGGGTAACAACACCAGGTAACAACAGCAACACCGGGTGACAACACCGGGTAACAACACCAGGTGACAACACCGGGTAACAACACCAGGTAACAACACCGGGTAACAACACCGGGTGACAACACCGGGTAACAACACCAGGTGACAACACCGGGTGACAACACCGGGTAACAACACCGGGTGACAACACCGGGTGACAACACCGGGTAACAACACCGGGTGACAACACCGGGTAACAACACCGGGTGACAACACCGGGTAACAACACCGGGTAACAACACCGGGTAACAACACCGGGTAACAACACCGGGTAACAACACCGGGTGACAACACCGGGTAACAACACCGGGTAACAACACCGGGTAACAACACCAGGTAACAACACCGGGTAACAACACCAGGTGACAACACCGGGTAACAACACCGGGTGACAACAGCAACACCAGGTAACAACACCAGGTAACAACACCAGGTAACAACACCGGGTAACAACACCGGGTGACAACAGCAACACCGGGTAACAACACCAGGTAACAACACCAGGTGACAACAGCAACACCGGGTAACAACACCAGGTAACAACAGCAACACCGGGTAACAACACCGGGTGACAACACCAGGTAACAACACCGGGTAACAACACCAGGTAACAACAGCAACACCGGGTCACAACACCGGGTCACAACACCAGGTAACAACACCGGGTGACAACACCAGGTATCAACAGCAACACCGGGTAACAACACCGGGTGACAACACCGGGTAACAACACCAGGTAACAACACCAGGTAACAACACCAGGTAACAACAGCAACACCAGGTAACAACAGCAACACCAGGTAACAACACCAGGTAACAACACCGGGTAACAACACCAGGTGACAACAGCAGGTGACAACAGCAACACCGGGTAACAACACCGGGTAACAACACCAGGTAACAACACCGGGTAACAACACCAGGTGACAACAGCAGGTGACAACAGCAACACCGGGTAACAACACCAGGTAACAACACCAGGTAACAACAGCAACACCGGGTAACAACACCGGGTAACAACACCGGATAACAACACCAGGTAACAACACCGGGTAACAACACCGGGTAACAACACCGGGTAACAACACCAGGTGACAACAGCAGGTGACAACAGCAACACCGGGTAACAACACCAGGTAACAACACCAGGTAACAACAGCAACACCGGGTCACAACACCGGGTCACAACACCAGGTAACAACACCGGGTAACAACACCAGGTGACAACACCAGGTAACAACAGCAACACCGGGTAACAACACCGGGTGACAACACCGGGTCACAACACCGGGTAACAACACCAGGTGACAACACCAGGTAACAACACCGGGTAACAACACCAGGTGACAACACCGGGTAACAACACCGGGTAACAACAGCAGGTAACAAGAGTAGGTTAGGGTGATAGCGGTTTACCTTCTTGTTAGCAGCTCCCTTCATCTCGTCGGTGTCCTGCTGTAGCAGGTTCTGCAGGAGGTGCATGTCCACCTGCAGCTCGTTCTGCTTCTGTCTGGCCAATCGCTTCATCTTCATCCGCAGACCCTGATCCAGCTGCTGCTGCCGGAGCTGCTGCTCCTGAAGCACCTGCTGCGTCTCCTGCTGTAACTGCAGCTGCTGCAGGTTCTGCTGCTGCAGCTGCAACAACACAAGATCACATCTGTTACAACATCTGGAACAGCTGCAACAACACAACAGCTGGAACTCTGCACACCACCAGGAGGAGATCCTCTCTATAATAATATGTGATATTCAGATGCACAGACCATGAGCGTGGCCTCCTGCTGCTTCAGATCCTTCTCCTTCCTCCTCCTCTCCTCGCTGGCCTCCACCTGTCCATGCAGGACTTCCTGTTGCTGCAGCTTCCTCTGCTGCTGCTTCTGCTGCTGCTCCGTCTCTCGCTGCATTTTAGCCTGATGGTCGGCCTCCCAAAGGTCCTCCAACATCTGGTCCTCCTGCTGCTCCTTCAACGCCTGCTGCTCCTTCAACGCCTGCTGCTCCTTCAACGCCTGCTGCTCCTTCAACGCCTGCTGCTCCTTCAACGGCTGGTCGTCACAGCGACCCCTGAGGACACATGCACATCCTGACATCCTGCCACGCAGCCAAACAGACTGCTGGGAGGAGGGGCTACATGCTGGGAGGAGGGGCTTAACACGTGGAGGAGGGGCTACATGCTGGGAGGAGGGGCTTAACACGTGGAGGAGGGGCTACATGCTGGGAGGAGGGGCTTCATGCTGGGAGGAGGGGCTACATGCTGGGAGGAGGGGCTACATGCTGGGAGGAGGGGCTACATGCTGGGAGGAGGGGCTACATGCTGGGAGGAGGGGCTACATGCTGGGAGGAGGGGCTACATGCTGGGAAGAGGGGCTACATGTGAGTTACCTGTGGAGCTGCTCCATCTTCTGGGAGACCACCAGCTGCCTGTCTCTCTCTCTCCTCTCTCTCAGAGCTGTAACTCGCTCTCTCATCTTCACCTGTCGCTCCACCTGGCTCTCCGCCCGATCCTCGACCTCCTGCAGGAGCTGCTGCTCCTCTGCCTGCAGCATCAGACGCAGCCTGGGGAGACACGGGAGAGAGACAGGTGAGACACAGGAGAGAGGGGAGACACGGGGGAGAGGGGAGACACGGGGGAGAGACAGGTGAGACACAGGAGAGAGAGGGGAGACACAGGAGAGAGGGGAGACACGGGGGAGAGACAGGTGAGACACAGGAGAGAGAGGGGAGACACAGGAGAGAGAGGGGAGACACGGGAGAGACAGGTGAGACACAGGAGAGAGAGGGGAGACACAGGAGAGACAGGGGAGACACAGGAGAGAGAGGGGAGACACAGGAGAGAGAGGGGAGACACATGAGAGAGACAGGTGAGACACAGAAGAGAGAGGGGAGACAAAGGAGAGAGAGGGGAGACACAGGAGAGAGAGGGGAGACACAGGAGAGACAGGTGAGACACAGGAGACAGGTGAGACACAGGAGAGAGGGGAGACACAGGAGAGAGAGGGGAGACACAGGAGAGAGAGGGGAGACACAGGAGAGAGAGGAGACACAGGAGAGAGACAGGTGAGACACAGGAGAGAGAGCGGAGACACTGGAGAGAGAGGGGTGAGACACAGGAGAGAGAGGGGAGACACAGGAGAGAGACAGGTGAGACACAGGAGAGAGACAGGTGAGACACAGGAGAGACAGGTGAGACACAGGAGAGAGACAGGGGAGACACAGGAGAGAGACAGGGGAGACACAGGAGAGAGACAGGGGAGACACAGGAGAGACACAGGAGAGAGGGGAGACACAGGAGAGAGGGGAGAGGGGAGACACAGGAGAGAGGGGAGACACAGGAGACACAGGAGAGAGGGGAGACACAGGAGAGACAGGAGAGAGGGGAGACACAGGAGAGAGAGAGGGGAGACACAGGAGAGAGACAGGTGAGACACAGGAGAGAGAGGGGAGACACAGGAGAGAGACAGGTGAGACACAGGTGAGAGACAGGTGAGACACAGGAGAGAGACAGGTGAGACACAGGTGAGACAGGTGAGACACAGGAGAGAGACAGGGGAGACACAGAAGAGAGACAGGTGAGACACAGAAGAGAGACAGGTGAGACACAGGTGAGACACAGGAGAGACACAGGAGAGAGAGGGGAGACACAGGAGAGACAGGTGAGACACAGGAGAGAGAGGGGAGACACAGGAAAGAGACAGGTGAGACACAGGAGAGAGACGGGTGAGACACAGGAGAGAGACAGGTGAGACACCGGAGAGAGAGGGGAGACACAGGAGAGAGACAGGTGAGACACAGGAGAGAGAGGGGAGACACAGAAGAGAGAGGGGAGACACAGGAGAGAGAGGGGAGACACAGGAGAGAGACAGGAGAGAGAGGGGAGACACAGGAGAGAGACAGGTGAGACACTGGAGAGAGACGGGTGAGACACCGGAGAGAGAGGGGAGACACAGGAGAGAGACAGGTGAGACACAGGAGAGAGAGGGGAGACACAGGAGAGAGAGGGGAGACACAGAAGAGAGAGGGGAGACACAGGAGAGAGAGGGGAGACACAGGAGAGAGACAGGGGAGACACAGGAGAGAGAGGGGAGACACAGAAGAGAGACAGGTGAGACACAGAAGAGAGAGGGGAGACACAGGAGAGAGAGGGGAGACACAGAAGAGAGACAGGTGAGACACAGAAGAGAGACAGGTGAGAATGAAAGTAGTGTTGTCTACCTGTCCCTCCTCTGGTCCAGCAGGACTTCTTGTTGCGTCATCGTGTCTCTGATTGTCCTCTGGACGTCCCCGGACAGGAAGTGTCTCTCAGAGCTCAGTAACCATGACGACTTCCTGTCACAGCTCTGCTGCCACCGGCTGAAAGACAGGACCTCTTCCCGGGTCGCTTCCTGTCTCCGTCTGTCCTCCATCAGCCGGGTCGCTTCCTGTCTCCGTCTGTCCTCCATCAGCCGGTCCCTCTGTCCACACCTGGATTACTCCTACTTCAATAGTGTGTAACTTATAATATTCAGTTAGTAGAGTTTAAAGACTCACCACAACAGCAGGAGGACTGGGTCTCTCTCTCTCTCTACCTGTCTCTCTGTCTCTTTACTTGTCTCTCAGTCCGTCTCAAAGTTACAGGGATCTAGCTGTAAATGTTTACCCCGGTTGTCATGGAGACAGTAACATGGCGACCGTAAACATGAGGACTTTAACCGAAACGATCTCATCAACGTGTCTTCGTCACACTAATCGTTACCATAGATTAACAGGAAGGGATGAAGACATGTTACACCGCTTCATGTTTATATCATGTATTTATATTACTTATATTTAACTTTCAGCTTCAAATCCCCGCGAACGGAAACACAACACACGCTCTGTGCTTTGCTGTTTGTGAGTGAAAAGCACCCTGGGAGCTGTAGTTCACTTCTCTTCAGAATCATACTCACTATACGTGTATACATATCTCTCTCTCGCGCACACGCACACACACACCATGTATACTTCACTTCAGGGGACATGACATTACATTGACTTTGGCCTACTTGCATTTCCTGGAGACTTATCCCAACCTTAACCAGCAATTCAATTCAAAACCTCTCTGTATCCGGTGAGATCAATGCTCAACACATGCCTAACCCCAACGAAGTCTTCACCTTCAAATGTATGATTCCCCTCATGGGGACCTCCATTTTGTCCCCACAAGTATAGTCATTCTAGGCCACACACACACACACACACACACACAGGTTTATTGGTTTATAATTTATGGTGCACAGATCAATAAATATTCATGAGACACTTCAGCAGGAAACAGAGACATCATCAGGAGCTCAGATCATACAAAACATATTTTACATATTTACATGTTCTTTTAATTCATCCATGATTTACACACTGTCCGCAGCTAACATGCTAACATGCTAACACTACATGCTAACGTGTTTCCGTAACATGTTGCAGAACGCCCAGTGTATAAGGTGTGACACCCCCTCTCTCTGTGTGTGTGTGTGTGTGTGTGTGTGTGTGTTCTGCATTTACAGTTGATGGAGGCTGGAGAAATATAACATATGGACCTTTATCCTGGACGAGCGCTTCAGAAGAAGAAATATAAAATCATTAAAAATAATTAGAAGCACAGAGAGACTCAGCACGGAGGATCCTAACCATCATGTGACGAGAGCAGGTTGACAGGAAGTGAGGGTTAACAGGAAGTGAGGAAGAGGAAGAGCGGGTTAACAGGAAGGGAGGAAGTGAGGAAGAGGAAGAGCGGGTTAACAGGAAGTGAGGAAGAGCGGGTTAACAGGAAGTGAGGGTTAACAGGAAGGGAGGAAGAGCGGGTTAACAGGAAGTGAGGGTTAACAGGAAGTGAGGAAGAGCGGGTTAACAGGAAGTGAGGGTTAACAGGAAGGGAGGAAGAGAGGGTTAACAGGAAGTGAGGGTTAACAGGAAGGGAGGAAGAGCGGGTTAACAGGAAGTGAGGGTTAACAGGAAGGGAGGAAGAGCGGGTTAACAGGAAGTGAGGGTTAACAGGAAGGGAGGAAGAGAGGGTTAACAGGAAGTGAGGGTTAACAGGAAGTGAGGAAGACGAGGAGCATCCTAACGAGGTCATTAATGAGATCAGACACAGAATAAATATCCTTCATAAAGAGACCCCTTCTTCTCTGTGACTGAATGTTACCAACATAACATTAGAATAATGTCATGTTGTATTACAGTAATGCTCCTGGACACACTCCAGGTGTTCCATATGTTCCCAGGTGTCCCAGGTGTTCCCATATGTTCCCAGGTGTTCCAGGTGTTTCCAGATGTTTCCAGGTGTTTTCACCTGTTTCCTCAAACGTCGTCAAATATTCGGCTCCGAGACGACGACATGGACAGATACCGCCCTGCAGGTCTGAGTGAAACAGTGCGTCAACACACACACTGCAGCTGTACAACAGGAAGTGTGTGTGTGTGTGTGTACCTGCTCTCCTCCACAGTGTCAGCGTTGTAGTCCAGAGGCTCAGCGTCCTGCAGCAGCTCCATGTTGTCCCTCTGAGAGCGGCTCGCCTCTGGTGTACACACATTATTATACACACAGTTATATACTACAGAGAGTAATTACCGGTCCCGATAGAACTTATAATGTTTCATTTATTTAATATATCCCTAATATATCTCACGGGGGTTCCTGTCGCTGTAACTCGTCTCCTTCATCTCATGGCTCCTCACTGAGGGGTCCTCCCTCTGACCATAACGCTCCTTCCACTCCTACACACCACACACACACACACACACACACACACACACACACACACACACACACACACACACACACACACACACACACACACACCACACACACACACACACACACACACACACCACACACACACACACACACACACACACACACCACACACACACACACACACACACACACACCACACACACACACACACACACACACACCACACACACACACACACACACACACACCACACACCACACACACACACACACACACACACACACACACACACACACACACACACACACCACACACACACACACACCACACACACACACACACACACACACACACACACACACACACACACACACACACACACACACACCACACACACACACACACACACACACACACACACACACACACACACACACACAGTGAGCTCTCAGCTTGTTATTGATATTTAGTGGTTATATGGCAGGAGTAGTTGACTCACTCTCCTCCGGTTCTCTCCGTCTTCGATCCTCTGCCGCTTCCTCTTCTCTGTCAGAACACACACATAACAATTATATAATAACAGAGGTAAATCATATGTTAATAACATGTAACAGCGTAGAGTCTATCACATGTTAATAACATGTTACAGCGTAGAGTCTATCACATGTTAATAACATGTAACAGCGTAGAGTCTATCACATGTTAATAACATGTTACAGCGTAGAGTCTATCACATGTTACAGCGTAGAGTCTATCACATGTTAATAACATGTTACAGCGTAGAGTCTATCACATGTTAATAACATGTTACAGCGTAGAGTCTATCACATGTTAATAACATGTTACAGCGTAGAGTCTATCACATGTTAATAACATGTAACAGCGTAGAGTCTATCACATGTTAATAACATGTAACAGCGTAGAGTCTATCACATGTTAATAACACGTTACAGCGTAGAGTCTATCACATGTTAATAACACGTTACAGCGTAGCGTCTATCACATGTTAATAACACGTTACAGCGTAGAGTCTATCACATGTTAATAACACGTTACAGCGTAGAGTCTATCACATGTTAATAACACGTTACAGCGTAGAGTCTATCACATGTTAATAACACGTTACAGCGTAGAGTCTATCACATGTTAATAACACGTTACAGCGTAGAGTCTATCACATGTTAATAACACGTTACAGCGTAGAGTCTATCACATGTTAATAACGCGTTACAGCGTAGAGTCTATCACATGTTAATAACGCGTTACAGCGTAGAGTCTATCACATGTTAATAACGCGTTACAGCGTAGAGTCTATCACATGTTAATAACACGTTACAGCGTAGAGTCTATCACATGTTAATAACACGTAACAGCGTAGAGTCTATCACATGTTAATAACACGTTACAGCGTAGAGTCTATCACATGTTAATAACACGTAACAGCGTAGAGTCTATCACATGTTAATAACACGTTACAGCGTAGAGTCTATCACATGTTAATAACATGTAACAGCGTAGAGTCTATCACATGTTAATAACACGTTACAGCGTAGAGTCTATCACATGTTAATAACACGTTACAGCGTAGAGTCTATCACATGTTAATAACATGTAACAGCGTAGAGTCTATCACATGTTAATAACATGTAACAGCGTAGAGTCTATCACATGTTAATAACATGTTACAGCGTAGCGTCTATCACATGTTAATAACATGTTACAGCGTAGAGTCTGACCCCGTCTGATGAGCTCGCGGCCCTCGTCGATGAGGTCAGAGGTCATCTCACTGTCTCCCACAAACTGCTGGAAGCCGAGGAGGTTCAGGCAGCGGGTCCCCAGACTGAAACCAATAGATAACAGGAAGTATTTAAAGCAGGTTTACCTGAAGCAGGAAGTAGTTAAAGGAGGTTACCTGAAGCAGGAAGTAGTTAAAGGAGGTTACCTGTAGCAGGAAGTATTTAAAGCAGGTTTACCTGAAGCAGGAAGTAGTTAAAGGAGGTTACCTGAAGCAGGAAGTAGTTAAAGGAGGTTACCTGTAGCAGGAAGTATTTAAAGCAGGTTTACCTGTAGCAGGAAGTAGTTAAAGGAGGTTACCTGAAGCAGGAAGTAGTTAAAGGAGGTTACCTGAAGCAGGAAGTAGTTAAAGGAGGTTACCTGAAGCAGGAAGTAGTTAAAGGAGGTTACCTGAAGCAGGAAGTAGTTAAAGGAGGTTACCTGTAGCAGGAAGTAGTTAAAGGAGGTTACCTGAAGCAGGAAGTAGTTAAAGGAGGTTACCTGAAGCAGGAAGTAGTTAAAGGAGGTTACCTGTAGCAGGAAGTAGTTAAAGGAGGTTACCTGAAGCAGGAAGTAGTTAAAGGAGGTTACCTGAAGCAGGAAGTAGTTAAAGGAGGTTACCTGAAGCAGGAAGTAGTTAAAGGAGGTTACCTGTAGCAGGAAGTAGTTAAAGGAGGTTACCTGAAGCAGGAAGTAGTTAAAGGAGGTTACCTGAAGCAGGAAGTAGTTAAAGGAGGTTACCTGTAGCAGGAAGTAGTTAAAGGAGGTTACCTGAAGCAGGAAGTAGTTAAAGGAGGTTACCTGTAGCAGGAAGTAGTTAAATAATAATAATAATAATAATAGATTTATTTTGTTAGCGCTTTTACAGGTGCTCAAAGACGCTTTATAGATATTGTGAAAAGAAAAGAACAACAAGTACATATATATATAAAGTTAAAGTTAAAGGAGGTTACCTGTAGCAGGAAGTAGTTAAAGGAGGTTACCTGTAGCAGGAAGTAGTTAAAGGAGGTTACCTGAAGCAGGAAGTAGTTAAAGGAGGTTACCTGAAGCAGGAAGTAGTTAAAGGAGGTTACCTGAAGCAGGAAGTAGTTAAAGGAGGTTACCTGAAGCAGGAAGTATTTAAAGCAGGTTTACCTGTAGCAGGAAGTAGTTAAAGGAGGTTACCTGAAGCAGGAAGTAGTTAAAGGAGGTTACCTGTAGCAGGAAGTAGTTAAAGGAGGTTACCTGAAGCAGGAAGTAGTTAAAGGAGGTTACCTGAAGCAGGAAGTAGTTAAAGGAGGTTACCTGAAGCAGGAAGTAGTTAAAGGAGGTTACCTGAAGCAGGAAGTAGTTAAAGGAGGTTACCTGAAGCAGGAAGTAGTTAAAGGAGGTTACCTGAAGCAGGAAGTAGTTAAAGGAGGTTACCTGAAGCAGGAAGTAGTTAAAGGAGGTTACCTGAAGCAGGAAGTAGTTAAAGGAGGTTACCTGTAGCAGGAAGTAGTTAAAGGAGGTTACCTGAAGCAGGAAGTAGTTAAAGTACCTGAAGTAAGTGGCGATGCAGAGGATGACGATCAGCATGGGGTAGTAGATGTAGAACCCGTTAGCGATGAACGACAGAACACGCATGGAGCCCATGATCTGAAACAGGAAGTCAAACCAACAGGAACACCGT
>CM070435.1:209571-262071 GCA_036324595.1 Champsocephalus gunnari | reverse complement strand
GAACTGTATCGATGTACTTCCTCAGAGGGTGGTTGTACTTGATCGACTCGCTGCCCTTCCTCACCTCCTGCAGAGAGAGAGGAGTCAGCTTAATGAGGACAAGAGGAGAGGACAATAGAACACGAGGACAAGAGAACGAGAGGACAAGAGGAGGAGAGGACAAGAGGACGAGAGAACGAGGAAAAGAGAACAAGAGAACGAGGACAAGAGGAGGAGAGGACAAGAGGAGGAGAGGACGAAAGGACGAGAGGAGGAGAGGACAAGAGGAGGAGAGGACGAAAGGAGGAGAGGACGAAAGGAGGAGAGGACAAGAGGACGAAAGGACAAGATGTGGACAGGTAACCCAAAGAAAGAGAGACTAGCGGACCCACCTCCATGATGTCCTCCAGGTTCTCCTCAGCGTCGGCCTTCTCCGTCATCAGCTTGGAGGCCTTGAAGTAGGTCTTGATGAGCAGGTGTCCGTGTCTGGACGAGTTCCAGTAGGACCGGGGGATCTCCACCAGCCCGTAACCCAGCAGCAGGACCAGCAGGAACAGACCCCAGGTGTTCGCTGCCGTGATCCCGATGGACTGCAGCTCGTACCTGCACACAGGAAACCACCTGATAATCCTGAGGGTTTGCAGCTAGGCTAACGTTAGCTCATCTGCACTACCTTCTACATGGTGACGGTCTGCAGCTAGGCTAACGTTAGCTCATCTGCACTACCTTCTACATGGTGACGGTCTGCAGCTAGGCTAACGTTAGCTCATCTGCACTACCTTCTACATGGTGACGGTCTGCAGCTAGGCTAACGTTAGCTCATCTGCACTACCTTCTACATGGTGACGGTCTGCAGCTAGGCTAACGTTAGCTCATCTGCACTACCTTCTGCATGGTGACGGTCTGTAGCTAGGCTAACGTTAGCTCATCTGCACTCCCTTCTGCATGGTGACGGTCTGCAGCTAGGCTAACGTTAGCTCATCTGCACTACCTTCTGCATGGTGAATGTCTGCAGCTAGGCTAACGTTAGCTCATCTGCACTACCTTCTGCATGGTGACGGTCTGCAGCTAGGCTAACGTTAGCTCATCTGCACTACCTTCTGCATGGTGACTGTCTGCAGCTAGGCTAACGTTAGCTCATCTGCACTACCTTCTGCATGGGGACGGTCTGCAGCTAGGCTAACGTTAGCTCATCTGCACTACCTTCTGCATGGTGACTGTCTGCAGCTAGGCTAACGTTAGCTCATCTGCACTACCTTCTGCATGGTGACGGTCTGCAGCTAGGCTAACGTTAGCTCATCTGCACTACCTTCTGCATGGGGACGGTCTGCAGCTAGGCTAACGTTAGCTCATCTGCACGACCTTCTGCATGGGGACGGTCTGCAGCTAGGCTAACGTTAGCTCATCTGCACTACCTTCTGCATGGGGACGGTCTGCAGCTAGGCTAACGTTAGCTCATCTGCACTACCTTCTGCATGGTGACGGTCTGCAGCTAGGCTAACGTTAGCTCATCTGCACTACCTTCTGCATGGGGACGGTCTGCAGCTAGGCTAACGTTAGCTCATCTGTACTACCTTCTACATGGTGACGGTCTGTAGCTAGGCTAACGTTAGCTCATCTGCACTACCTTCTGCATGGGGACGGTCTGCAGCTAGGCTAACATTAGCTCATCTGCACTACCTTCTGCATGGTGACGGTCTGTAGCTAGGCTAACGTTAGCTCATCTGCACTACCTTCTGCATGGTCGTTAGCTCATCTGCACTACCTTCTGCATGGTGACGGTCTGCAGCTAGGCTAACGTTAGCTCATCTGCACTACCTTCTGCATGGTGACGGTCTGCAGCTAGGCTAACATTAGCTCATCTGCACTACCTTCTGCATGGTGACTGTCTGCAGCTAGGCTAACGTTAGCTCATCTGTACTACCTTCTGCATGGTGACGGTCTGCAGCTAGGCTAACGTTAGCTCATCTGCACTACCTTCTGCATGGTGACGGTCTGCAGCTAGGCTAACATTAGCTCATCTGCACTACCTTCTGCATGGTGACTGTCTGCAGCTAGGCTAACGTTAGCTCATCTGCACTACCTTCTGCATGGTGACGGTCTGCAGCTAGGCTAACGTTAGCTCATCTGTACTACCTTCTGCATGGGGACGGTCTGCAGCTAGGCTAACATTAGCTCATCTGCACTACCTTCTGCATGGTGACGGTCTGCAGCTAAGCTAATTTGCTGATATGGTAGAAATAAAACAGTTCCTTCATGAAACTGCTCACAGAGAGGTCTGTGTTTTCATGATTTCTGGTGCTGTCACAGTCTAGATAGCGGTTTTAGGGAGGATAGCTGTTTGTCCTCAAGTGAGACGCCTGCACTCACCAGGACAGGTGCCACTCCGGGTGAACAGCCACGTAGATGAGCAGCGAGCCAAAGATCAGTAGGTAGGTCCCGTAGTAAATGGCGTTCTCGATCAGAGCCGTCTTAATTTTGCCCGTAATAGAGAATCCTCCGGAGCGAGCATAAGACTGCATGAAGGGCAGCAGCAGCCTGAAACACAGGTCAGTATACATACACACACATATACACACACACTTCTACACACACACACACACACACAGGAACCCACCAGGTGAGGCACTGGGACGTCCAGTACACCACCCTCCAGAACACCGGCATGATGCCGTCGGGGATGTAGCTCCACGGCTTGTAGCATGGCTTCACAGCGCTGTCAGAGGAGTCCGCAGAGACATGACTCATAAGGACATATATCATAATAAATCAGAACATATACTGTGATGTGTTCACACGGCAGAGACGACTCTAGAGGGTACGAGCGCCAGGTGTGGGGACTCACCTCTTGGTGGGCGTGGCAGACGTGTTGGCCTCCGTGTGATTGGCTGAAGGGCTGAGGGAGGGGGCGGACTCTTCGTGATCTATCTTACACTGCTTATAGATGGTCTGTGGGGACAGACAGGGGGTATCAGAGACTGAGGGACAGACAGGGGGTATCAGAGACTGAGGGACAGACGGGGGGAATCAGGGACTGAGGGACAGACGGGGGGAATCAGGGACTGAGGGACAGACGGGGGGAATCAGGGACTGAGGGACAGACAGGGGGTATCAGAGACTGAGGGACAGACAGGGGGTATCAGAGACTGAGGGACAGACAGAGGGTATCAGAGACTGAGGGACAGACAGAGGGTATCAGAGACTGAGGGACAGACAGAGGGTATCAGAGACTGAGGGACAGACGGGGGGTATCAGAGACTGAGGGACAGACAGAGGGTATCAGAGACTGAGGGACAGACAGGGGGAATCAGAGACTGAGGGACAGACAGAGGGTATCAGAGACTGAGGGACAGACAGGGGGTATCAGAGACTGAGGGACAGACAGGGGGAATCAGAGACTGAGGGACAGACAGGGGGAATCAGAGACTGAGGGACAGACAGAGGGAATCAGGGACTCTGAGGGACAGACCGTGCTGACGTCCAGCGGCAGGATGAAGACGATGAGGAAGCACAGGTACCAGGCCAGCAGGGTGCCGAACAGAACCATGCGCTGCTGCTTCCGGAAGTCTCCATAGCGGTGCAGGAGGAAGAGGGCGAGGAAGAAGACCACCACGATCTCCAGAGCCAGAGCCAGAGCACTCATGCTGCTGCTGCAACACACACAACCATCATATATACTATACATCAGACAGGAGGAGCAGCCGAGAGACAGGTGAGCAGGAGACAGGAGGAGCAGCCGAGAGACAGGTGAGCAGGAGACAGGAGGAGCAGCCGAGAGACAGGTGAGCAGGAGACAGGAGGAGCAGCCGAGAGACAGGTGAGCAGGAGACAGGAGGAGCAGCTGAGAGACAGGTGAGCAGGACACAGGAGGAGCAGCCGAGAGACAGGTGAGCAGGAGACAGGAGGAGCAGGAGACAGGAGGAGCAGCCGAGAGACAGGTGAGCAGGACACAGGAGGAGCAGACGAGAGACAGGTGAGCAGGAGACAGGAGGAGCAGCCGAGAGACAGGTGAGCAGGAGACAGGAGGAGCAGCCGAGAGACAGGTGAGCAGGAGACAGGAGGAGCAGCCGAGAGACAGGTGAGCAGGAGACAGGAGGAGCAGCCGAGAGACAGGTGAGCAGGAGACACGAGGAGCAGCCGAGAGACAGGTGAGCAGGAGACACGAGGAGCAGCCGAGAGACAGGTGAGCTGGAGACACGAGGAGCAGCCGAGAGACAGGTGAGCAGGAGACACGAGGAGCAGCCGAGAGACAGGTGAGCAGGAGACACGAGGAGCAGCCGAGAGACAGGTGAGCTGGAGACAGGAGGAGCAGCCGAGAGACAGGTGAGCAGGAGACAGGAGGAGCAGCCGAGAGACAGGTGAGCTGGAGACACGAGAATCAGCCGAGAGACAGGTGAGCAGGAGATACGAGGAGCAGCCGAGAGACAGGTGAGCAGGAGACAGGAGGAGCAGCCGAGAGACAGCTGAGCAGGAGACAGGAGGAGCAGCCGAGAGACAGCTGAGCAGGAGACAGGAGGAGCAGCCGAGAGACAGGTGAGCAGGATACACGAGGAGCAGCCGAGAGACAGGTGAGCAGGATACACGAGGAGCAGCCGAGAGACAGCTGAGCAGGAGACAGGAGGAGCAGCCGAGAGACAGGTGAGCAGGAGACAGGAAGAGCAGCCGAGAGACAGGTGAGCAGGAGACAGGAGGAGCAGCCGAGAGACAGGTGAGCAGGAGACACGAGGAGCAGCCGAGAGACAGGTGAGCAGGAGACACGAGGAGCAGCCGAGAGACAGGTGAGCTGGAGACACGAGGAGCAGCCGAGAGACAGGTGAGCAGGAGACACGAGGAGCAGCCGAGAGACAGGTGAGCAGGAGACACGAGGAGCAGCCGAGAGACAGGTGAGCTGGAGACAGGAGGAGCAGCCGAGAGACAGGTGAGCTGGAGACAGGAGGAGCAGCCGAGAGACAGGTGAGCTGGAGACACGAGAATCAGCCGAGAGACAGGTGAGCAGGAGATACGAGGAGCAGCCGAGAGACAGGTGAGCAGGAGACACGAGGAGCAGCCGAGAGACAGGTGAGCAGGAGACACGAGGAGCAGCCGAGAGACAGGTGAGCTGGAGACACGAGGAGCAGCCGAGAGACAGGTGAGCAAGGAGACAGGAGGAGCAGCTGAGAGACAGGTGAGCAGGAGACATGAGGAGCAGCCGACAGACCGGTGAGCAAGGAGACAGGAGGAGCAGGAGACATGAGGAGCAGCCGAGAGACAGGTGAGCAAGGAGACAGGAGGAGCAGGAGACATGAGGAGCAGCCGACAGACAGGTGAGCATGAGACAGGAGGAGCAGCTGAGAGACAGGTGAGCTGGAGACACGAGGAGCAGCTGAGAGACAGGTGAGCAGGAGACATGAGGAGCAGCTGAGAGACAGGTGAGCAGGAGACAGGAGGAGCAGCTGAGAGACAGGTGAGCAGGAGACATGAGGAGCAGCCGACAGACAGGTGAGCAAGGAGACAGGAGGAGCAGGAGACATGAGGAGCAGCCGAGAGACAGGTGAGCAGGAGACAGGAGGAGCAGCTGAGAGACAGGTGAGCAGGAGACACGAGGAGCAGCTGAGAGACAGGTGAGCTGGAGACACGAGGAGCAGCCGAGAGACAGGTGAGCAAGGAGACAGGAGGAGCAGGAGACATGAGGAGCAGCCGACAGACAGGTGAGCAGGAGACACGAGGAGCAGCTGAGAGACAGGTGAGCTGGAGACACGAGGAGCAGCTGAGAGACAGGTGAGCAGGAGACAGGAGGAGCAGCTGAGAGACAGGTGAGCAGGAGACAGGAGGAGCAGCTGAGAGACAGGTGAGCAGGAGACAGGAGGAGCAGCTGAGAGACAGGTGAGCTGGAGACACGAGGAGCAGCTGAGAGACAGGTGAGCAGGAGACAAGAGGAGCAGCTGAGAGACAGGTGAGCAGGAGACAGGAGGAGCAGCTGAGAGACAGGTGAGCTGGAGACACGAGGAGCAGCTGAGAGACAGGTGAGCAGGAGACACGAGGAGCAGCCGAGAGACAGGTGAGCAGGAGACAGGAGGAGCAGCTGAGAGACAGGTGAGCAGGAGACAGGAGGAGCAGCTGAGAGACAGGTGAGCAGGAGACAGGAGGAGCAGCTGAGAGACAGGTGAGCAGGAGACAGGAGGAGCAGCTGAGAGACAGGTGAGCAGGAGACAGGAGGAGCAGCTGAGAGACACAATTTAAACCAACACAGATTCGTTGTGTGTGAAAGTGATTCTGATAAATGTAATCATCACTAAAGACACGGCTAATGTTAGCTTACACTGGCTAACGATGCTTCTTTACTTTAGCATGACAGCTATCGTTAGCTCTCTGTTAGCTTCTTTACTTTAACATGACAGCTATCGTTAGCTCTCTGTTAGCTTCTTTACTTTAGCATGACAGCTATCGTTAGCTCTCTGTTAGCTTCTTTACTTTAACATGACAGCTATCGTTAGCTCTCTGTTAGCTTCGTTAGCTCTCTGTTAGCTTCTTTACTTTAACATGACAGCTATCGTTAGCTCTCTGTTAGCTTCTTTACTTTAACATGACAGCTATCGTTAGCTCTCTGTTAGCTTCTTTACTTTAACATGACAGCTATCGTTAGCTCTCTGTTAGCTTCGTTAGCTCTCTGTTGGCTTCTTTACTTTAACATGACAGCTATCGTTAGCTCTCTGTTAGCTTCTTTAGCTCTCTGTTAGCTTCTTTACTTTAACATGACAGCTATCGTTAGCTCTCTGTTAGCTCTCTGTTATCTTCTTTACTTTAACATGACAGCTATCGTTCGCTCTCTGTTAGCTCTCTGTTATCTTCTTTACTTTAACATGACAGCAATCGTTAGCTCTCTGTTAGCTTCTTTACTTTAACATGACAGCTATCGTTAGCTCTCTGTTAGCTAACATTATCTTCGAACATATTAAAAGCTGTTTATATAAAGACTCTTACCGGAGTTAAACGGCTCTTCCAGACCTTTTGGGGTGTATGCTACGCCAATGAATAACTGTGTTTTCCTCCGTGTTCTATCATTAAAGGTATAATAATAAACAACAGCAGTTTACAGTCACATCCGGGTTCTCCAACAGGGAGGGAGGATGACGTCAGATGTGTGTAACCTCTGCGTCAGAACCTGTATTAACATTCCACAACTAAGGTTAAGGGGCTACTTACCACTCGGAGTGGAGGGTTAGTGTGGTATTTTGTATGTATGCAAGTAGGTAGAAAGCAGAGGCGGATTTAGGATTGTAGGAGATCCGGGGCTCAGCCCAGGAGTCGTTGGGTTGGGGGGGGGTGCAGGGGTACAGTGCTATTTTTTATAAGTGGGGGGTGGACCGAACATCCTTCAGGGGGGTCGTCGCCTCCTCTCGGGAGGTCCGGGGGCGTGCTCCCCCGGGAAGATTTTTTTTAAATATTGAAGTTGAAAGCATCAATCTGGTGCACTTTGAGAGCAACATCAACCCTTAATAACACCTTAAAGAGCCTGTGACACGAGTTTCCCCCATCATCCAAACCCATCAATTTGAGTAAATATTGTCCCCTTGAAAACCGTTACTGAACTGATTTTGGATATTTGTACTTTGATAACCATTAATCCTTCAATGTTGACCATTTTCTGGATCTTCTCGGGGATTCTTCAAGTCCTGCCAAATGATGTGTGACGTCATTGCGGGCACAGCGCTCCAGCTGCACCGTTCAGGATCCCAGCATCTGCATGTAAACGCACGATGGTGCACACAGCAGCAAGCTCAGACAGCGAGGACAGGTTAATGTTGAACGTGTCTGAGAGCTCATGAGGCTGAAGGATCGGTTTATGTTGTATCTGTTAGAAGTTTAGGAATGAGGTGCGTCAATATGGGCGATCATATGGTCATGTAGCCAGTGGTGGACTGGGACTAAAAATCATCCCGGGACTCTCGACCGGCCCACTTCGGTACCGCTAGTAAATTGTCAACGGGGGGAGTGGGGGATGTCAGGGGCAGCAGGTGCTGTAGATAGTAAATGTAAATATGTAAATATGTGTGTCACTGCATCCTGGTAAAATACAAATATAATGTATAATGTCTGTGTCTTTGACCTCAGCGCTGCTAGCCACCTGTGCCCTGTACTACGAAGCCAGTTCAGCAGACCCTGGATATGTTTGAGTAACAAACAAACTAACAACAACAAACTAACAAACGAGATCTCGCTAAGCGGTCCCACGACGCTGGTTATCAACTCGGTAAATCAAGCCAGGGTTTCTCTCTCCAGCTGAGAGCGCGTTCACGTCTAAGACACGCGTGGATCTGACTTTAAATACATTTGTCTCGAGTGTTTCGTCAACATAATGTGTTGCTTAAAATAATACTGCATCCAGTCTGTGACACTGAGTGCTGCACGGCCAGATGAGGCTGGAGAAGCTGACTCAGATCAGGAAATATATGATATATTATGATATCATATGATCGATGATGTGATATGAATGATAAGTGCGACACGTCGGCGTCTTCTCTGCATACGGCAGTTTAAACTGTATTTCCTTTATCCTGTGATATGACTTGAGAGATTTAAACTCCGCACACTGAGTGATCTCTTTTCTATAGACGCCGGAGGCGGGCAGCGTCAGGTAAAAGAAGTTATTTAGCCTTCTCAAACCTGAGCCTCACGCGCCGCCTATGGGGGATGTGCTGGTGACTTATCCGACCGGCCCACTTCGGTACCGGCCCATCGGGATTCGTCCCGATGGCCAGTCCGCCACCGCACACAGCCCACGTAAACTGTCAACGGGGGGAGCCTCGCTGCGGGGAAACGGTGGACCTAGTGTCCCGATCGGAGTGGGAATAATAATAATAATAATCCGTGCATTTTATCCATTAATTTCCCCAACATTGTGGTGAGAAAACCACACGTTTAATCCATGTTGTTGGTGTACTACAACTACAAAAAGCATCGGTTTGTTTCTCATCAGGAAATGCAGACCGGCTCAAACAAACGATCATTTAATGTATCATATGTTCGCCGAATTGACATGAAAGCACTAATAAATGTAGTTTCATCCACTTGAGTTTACAACCACAAAAATAATGGATTTGTTTTTATATCACATCCGACGGGAGGAAATTCAGCAGCTCTCACTCCCGATGTTTAATCCTAATGTAATCATCATCTTCACCACGATCATTTATGTTTATGTCGCCGAATTGACATGAAAGCACTGACAAATATGAATATACTGTAGTGACTTCATTAAAACGTTATTAACGTGCCTAATCTCAGTAATTCACAATATCTACGCATGACAACACACTTTGTCCGTGTTTGGCTCTCTCGCCGCACAGTGAAGGAAAAACTTCCGGAGAAAACCCACAGTTGAAGGGAACATGGAGAAACCTCAGGGAGAGCAGCAGAGGAGGGATCCCTCTCCCAGGACGGACAGACGTGCAATAGATGCCGTGTGTACATTGAAAAGATAATACATTTGCAACATAGGTAGTCCAAATGTTTGGAAATGCATGTGTGTATAATAAGAAGATGATATAAGATACTATATGTATGCATGTAGTACCACCCTTGCTAGTGATTCCCTCTCTAGTTTAGCATACTCAGCTTCGTTGTCCCTGGCCATAGAATCACGATTTTATGGGGCCGGAAAAAACTGGGGGAAATACACACTAGCCGGTACTACGCTATATGGAAAGGCCACCAAAAACGGTCCTGGCCTGGACGCTAAAGGACGTTAAAACGGGGCTAGCCGCTGCAATGGAAATGCGCTATAACATACCTTATTCTTACTCCGAGCACTACTTCTGCTCCTCCGTCGCTTCACACTTGCAGAGGGCGATTTCTCAACGGGCCGAACTGGTGTCCTGGTCGGTGATGACACCAGAAAGACCGATGGTACTGCATCTCCATTAAGTAATGGTTGTTCCATAAATCCCATGTTATGTTTCATCATACTCTCAGAGTAGTCGTCCGGAAATTTGAAATGTTCGCTGCATACATGAGCCTGTGAATCTCTCGGTTCGGGCCGGCCACATTTCGCTAGCCACTGCCTCCGAATGTACTTCTTACGCTTATCTTTTGGCAACAAGTGGAACCGAGCATTCCGTGGATTGTTCCTATCAGAATTGTGGCAATATTTCGCGATACAGTGAGGCGTATTTGAAGAGAGAAACTACAGTAAATAACATGGAGATCAACGTGTCTTCGAAAACCAAACGCATGGTTGACGTCACGTCCGGAAAATGGCGGCGCCCACAGTGTTGATGTTATTTCGGTATATAATCAGTTTAAAATCACTGATAATGTCATCGGATTAGAGACACTGGCAGAGACTGGTCTGTTTTATCGGATGATAATTATTTAAAAATGAGTGTCATGAGCATACCATTCCTTTAAAGCGGACAAAAGGCACTGGAGAACACTCATTAACACCCTTTAATGAAGCAAACTAATGCCTCAACGCACTCAAATAGTCGTTTACTTATTAAGGTGAAACCAATGTGCGTAGAGTTTTAAAGGATGTGGATAGTCTCACCTTGATTCTGGTGCATCTTATCGTTTTATAGACCTATTCTCATCCACCATCTTTGTTTGTGACGTAAAGAGTGTAAGAGTCACGTTTCTGAATCGGACACTCTGAGTGGATGCAGTCACAGCCAATCGGAGTCTGATTCAGAGGGTTGCCTGTCAGTTCCGTTGTTATGTGTACTGAAACGAGAGCCGGTATAATTCCACGCGCGAAAACAAAATACAAAATGGAATACGTTATTTTAGTGTCTTAAAAGTAGACTGAGGTCTGAAGGGTTAACGTTACATCTTAGGATAATTTGTAGTCATGTTCTGTATACATACTAACATATAAGGGTATACTTAGTGTGGTTACTCCATGGTTACTAGCTATAACATTAACGTTACATCACTCTTTTTCACTTCTTACTCAGTGCAGATATCACCATTAGATTAACAAACCTGAAACATCATCCATTTCTTCACTGCTGGTGATGACATTGTTGTCAGCTGCTGATACTGCTGCTGCTGATACTGCTGCTGCTGCAGCTTGTGGCGCCTGCTGCTTCGATGACAATAACTTTCTAATATCCATAACTGTAGAGGTTATTAGCTTAAAACTCGTCAGGCCTGATTTACTTGACCTGATGGCTAGCAACCCGACCTCAATCTCCCAGTACCTGCTATACGGCTATCTAACCCTCCATTGGGGCCTCCTGTATGGCCACCGTCCGGGTGTGTACGCAAACATGACCAACACTGAGGTGTTAGAGGCGGACATAAGGGGCACTGCTGAGGGCTACATCATCCACGTGCAGGATCACAAGACTGCCAAGACATTTGGCGAAGCACAGCTGGTGCTTACAGAGAAGGAGTTTAGCTGGGGCATGCGGTGGATGGGGATAAAAGGGGGCTTGTCGGCTCCTCAGAATGAATTCTTCCTTTTCACAACGGAGACGTACGCCTCCAGGAACCTGAACGCTCACTTGAAGAGGGCTTGGGCTGATGCTGGGCTAGTAACAGCCGTCACCTTCACAATCCTGCGTACTGCCCTGACTGACATTATCAAGCATCACCAAGATCCAGAAAGCAGGTCGATTCTCGCCAGGTTTATGCGTCACGACGTAAGCACTGCAGACCGGTTCTACGCGAATACGCCTGGAATAAAGGAGGGATTGAAGATCCGCTCCATGTTCAGGGCGGCTGCAGCAGCAGCAGCATCATCGGAACGAGTTCTACCGCCGTCAGATACCTCCGAAGAGGCCTCAGGGGCGGAGAGCAGCGATACCTCTTCTTCTGGGCCGGTTGATACTCCTGATGTGGGGGTAGGGGCCGTGGACTCAGCCTTTTCCCCGGTGCACCGTACAAGTTAGACGGCTAATATGGCCCCCGGGCCCCCGCTAATGATGTTTTTAATCATGTTTGTATTATATTTATTATGTATACTGTTTTTGTAAAAATAATGTAATAATAAAAAAACATTTTAATAACGTTTAAGGTTCCTAGGGGTTGATACGGTGCCAGGTATCAGACTATTTAAAGAAAGTTTACCCAGGATTCAGACACCTTCCCTGGCTTGTAAAATGTGGTGATGCGCCCTGGAGGTATCAGACTATTTTAAACAACTTTTCCCCACCTTTGAAACACTTATTCCTGGCTTTTAGCCTGTCATTTTGCAAGATATGATTTAACATTGAAGCTCTCCTGGAAATGGACATATTCTGTCCTTCTCCAAGGGAGCTTCAATGTTAAATGATTTCTTGCAAAATGACAGGCTAAAACTCTCTTCCAAACGTTTAAAAACTCTTTTCCCGACAATGTAAACATTATTTCTGGCTTGTGGGTGGTGCTGTGAATAAGGATGCATATGGATGCCGATGGGCGGACGATAAAACACTGCAAAATCCACCCCCCCTTTAAGGTTCCCAGGGGCACGAGGTTCTTGAGGGTGTGATCATCTGGGTTTAGTCCGTGTGGGAGTGCTTAAGTTCGGGGGCCCGGGGAGCCCGCAAGGTGCACGAGGTTATGGAAGTACGCATGTCAGGGAGCGATGCTGGAGCTAATTAGTCCGTGATTTGGGGGTCTCGGAGCGGCCACAGAGAGGTGCTTTTCCCGGTGTGTTTCATGGAAGTCTGCCATAACCTGTTTGCTCATGTAAGGAAAAGGTCTGCCTTATGGACAGAGCTAACGTGGGACTTGTCCTTCAAATGTACACATGTCCGCACAATGGAAATGTGATGTCTACTGCCGATGCAAAGTCCAAATTTGACCAACTGTAAACCAACACTTGGGGGTGCTCTATGCATGTGTCTGAGGGTAAAATAATCATCATTCTGTATATAAATATGTTTGTCAATATCATGGACATTTCCTTTTAAATTGGGGTCCACAAAGCTGACACAAGATACCCGCAGATAAGCACTCATCTCGGACTCAAATCCTCAATGCAGAGCAGTTTGTTATTCAGTGTTACCAGGGGCTCGGACCTCTGACTGGTGTTCCCTCTTGGTGTAGTCCGTGGGGGAGTGCTTAAGTGTGGGTACACAGGTTCGCCTGGTGCACAAGGTTATGGAGGTGGGGGTCTTGCTGGTGCTCAAGTGTCCATATACGTCACCCCATATTCACATAACTTTTACCCGCCTTAAGAGACACTATTTTGGGGTACAATTTATCAATTTTCACCCCTTTTTTCTGGTTCTTCCAAAAGTTAACTTAGACTTTTTCTGACTCTGGAGGAATGTAACGGGAGTTGTCAGGGGACTATATCCGCCTTAAGAGACACTATTTTGGGATACATTTGATCCATTTTCACCCTTTTCTCTGGTTCTTCCAAAAGTTAACTTAGACTTTTTCTGAGCCATGTGCATCACCCTGGATAGTTTATAGTTTATTAGGTTCCCCATTAGCTGGTGCATAACAACAGCTGATCTTCCTGGGGTCCACAAATAACATAAAACATGACATTCGACAGTACATTACAAGACAATGATACAAATCGTGTACGGCGTCAATTTTCCTTCAAACAGTGACTTTCATATCAACCGTCACATACAGCTTATTTTCTGATTCCCCATTTCCTTGAGAATAATAATAATAGTGATTTTACAAATGTCTCCCTTCACTTATTTTAGAGTAAAAACAAACTAAACAAATACAATCCTCATCATAACTGTGAAAGGCTGTGTGTGTGTCTATGTCAGTGAAAGTACCATATTCCTAACCCTCCTGCATGTGTTTAAAAAACCTATATGAATCGGTGTGCTGCTGTATGTTTACCATAACCTGTCTGCTGCTTGTGTAACTTACAGCCTCTGGGCTTCTAGATGCCTCTTGGGCTTCTAGAAGCCTCTTGGGCTTCTAGATGAATCTTGGGCTTCTAGATGCCTCTTGGGCTTCTAGATGAATCTTGGGCTTCTAGATGCCTCTTGGGCTTCTAGATGCCTCTTCAATCGTCTTCTGAAGCTTGCTCTAGTTGTTTCTTTAGGAATCTGATGTGGCCGTGTGTTCCATGCAGCCATGGCTCTATACAGCACTGTGCTCTTCATATACTTTGTTTTGGCTTTAGGGATTTGATAGCAACCTCTTGTGGCATGTCTCGTTCTATATGTATGGATGTTAGAGCTAGGTGTAAGTTGCTTATATAGACAGGTTGGATGCTTCAGCTCATTTATGTTGGAGGCCTGCCTATGTGCCTGTGAAATGCCTGTGAATGCTGCTCTCTCCCTCTGTTCACATCACTTTTACCCAGCTTTCACACACTTATTGCTGGGTAATTAAACCAGTTTAATGCATTTTTTAACACTGACATACCCAGGATTCAAGCTTCTTTCCTGGGTTACATAGTGAGGCTGCTGGAGGAGCTCTCTGTCTGGGTCACAGCCTGCTGCTGCTGCTGCTGCTGGTCTCTCCCTCCCTGTATTCACATAACTTCTACCCAGCTTTCACACACTTATTGCTGGGTAAGAAAGCCATGTGCATGACCCTGGATCTCCGCCTGTGTGCGTGGGACCCTGCTTACAGCAGTGACTCTGCTGTACATTTCATGAGTAGTCAAATGTGGATGAAATGGACAGGTTTCAAGCTTCTTTCCTGGGTTACATAGTGCTGTGAAGCAGCCTGTCCTCTGAGTCCCCATTTCAGGGACACATGCTGGAGGTCCCTCTCCCGAGAGTGGAAGTCCATTGCCTCTAAATAGAGGTAAAATTAGGTCTGTCACTTTGGGTAACCGCACCACTCTCAGACGTCTCCTGAGAATGGACGTCCATTCTCTCTAAATAGGGTCAGTATTTTTGATCAAACGTACATATGTCAGCCTCCTTCTTGCATGTTTTTTAGGGTAACAATAACTAATATACTTGTGCAAAGTCTTGGTAAAAATGTAATGTCCTTTTGAAATATTGAATATGGCTTGTTTTTATAGAGAGAGGACATTGAGCTCAGAAGGGACTGTCCTGAGAAGCCTGGGTGCCTACCTGAAGGAGGACAGCAAGAGTCTGATCAAGGAGTATCTGGTAAGTCTCTAGACTGTAAATGTTTTGTATTAAATGTACATAATAATGTGTTTACCATATAATGGATTCAACTTAAGTTTGTTGTTTTTATTGCCCTATAATTATGGTTTTCTTTCACACTGAACCTTTTTGACTTGTTATGCTATGTTTACGTTTTCAAAAGAGTCATTGATCTTTTTTTGCTCCATGTTTCTTACTGGGGTTCCAGCAGCCTGACACTTCTTGACAAAGGATGTGTAAGCATCCCTCAGCGAGCCCTTGTGATCAATGAAGCCCAACTCGTGCACTGACCAAAGGCGCTTGCTGGTGACAGGAAGGCACCTGCTTTTCTGTGTCGGTGTTGGTGGTGGTTCCTCGTCCAGATCAATCCCTTGGACATCTTCCACTGGTTGTTGTGGTTCCTCGTCCTCTGGCTTTTCAGCTTTTGTGGCTGGTTTAGGCTTTGCTGGTTGATACCTGGCCTCTCTGACAGAGCTCGTACCAGTCAGTTCCATTCCAGCCCAGGATTTTCTTTTTCCGCACGTCACGGAGAGTGAAGGCTGGAAAGAACTGTGGTTTAAAGTAATTCATTTTGATTAAAGTACCTAATATCAATTCAGACATCATGACACAATTCCATCAGATTAATGATAAAAACCTAGAGGACATTATACAACTTCTGAAGTCCTCCTCCTGCTGCCTTGATATTATTCCAACAGGATTTTTCAAAGATGTTTTTCGTTGCATGGCCTCAGAACTACTTCATATAGTAAACAAGTCTCTTCACTCAGGTGTTTTTACACAGGGCCTGAAAACTGCAGTCATTAAACCGCTCTTAAAAAATAATAATCTAGATGCTTCAGTAATGAACAATTACAGGCCCATATCAAACCTCCCATTTCCAGGTAAAATCATTGAAAACGTTTTTTTTTAACAGTTGAGTAATTTCTTGCATTTAAATAACTGTTTCGATGTGTTCCAGTCAGGCTTTCGTCCAAACTACAGCACTGAGACTGCTCTTGTCAAGGTCTTTAATGACATCCACTTAAACACAGACAGTGGCAGAACTTCAGTGTTAGTATTATTAGATCTCAGTGCTGCGTTTGACACTGTTGACCACAGCATATTACTAGACCGACTGGAAAACTGGGTGGGACTTTCGGAAACAGTTCTAAATTCGTTTGAATCCTACTTAAAGGACAGAAAAAACTTTGTTTCTATCGGTACATACACATCTGACAAATATGACATGTGGGGTTCCTCAAGGCTCCATCTTGGGGCCTCTTCTCTTTAACGTCTACATGCTACCACTGGCTCAGATAATGAAGAACAACAAAATAAGTTACCATAGCTATGCGGATGACACACACATTTACATAACCATTTCACCAGGAGACTATGCTCCAGTTCAAACACTGAGTAAGTGCATTGAACAAATCAATGACTGGATGTGTCAGAACTTTCTCCAATTAAACAAAGATAAAACTGAGGTAATGGTTTTTGGAGCCAAGTCAGAACGTATAAAAGTTAGCGCTGAGCTTCAGTCTGCAATGTTCAAACCAACAGATAAAGCCAGAAATCTAGGTGTAGTCATGGACTCTGACCTGAGTTTCAACAGTCACATTGAAACAGTTACTAAATCAGCCTACTATCACCTAAAGACTATATCTAGGATTAAAAGACTAATGTCACAGCAGGATCTGGAGACACGTGTCCATGCCTTTATCTTCAGTAGACTCGACTACTGCAATGGTGTCTTCACAGGTCTCACTAAAACATCTATTAGGAAGCTGCAGCTGATTCAGAACGCCGCTGCTCGAGTCCTCACTGACACTAAGAATGTGGATCACATCACTCCTGTTCTGAAGTCTTTACACTGGCTTCCTGTGTGTCAAAGTATAGATTTCAAAATATTGCTGCTGGTTTATAAAGCACTGAATGGTTTAGGCCCAAAATACATTTCTGACCTCCTGCTAAACTATGAACCATCCAGATCTCTCAGGTCTTCAGGGACTGGTCAGCTTTCTGTCCCCAGAGACAGATCTCTCAGGTCTGCAGGGACTGGTCAGCTTTCTGTCCCCAGAGACAGATCTCTCAGGTCTTCAGGGACTGGTCAGCTTCCTGTCCCCAGAGACAGGTCTCTCAGGTCTTCAGGGACTGGTCAGCTTCCTGTCCCCAGAGTCAGATCTCGCAGGTCTTCAGGGACTGGTCAGCTTCCTGTCCCCAGAGACAGGTCTCTCAGGTCTTCAGGGACTGGTCAGCTTCCTGTCCCCAGAGTCAGATCTCTCAGGTCTTCAGGGACTGGTCAGCTTTCTGTCCCCAGAGACAGATCTCTCAGGTCTTCAGGGACTGGTCAGCTTCCTGTCCCCAGAGACAGATCTCTCAGGTCTTCAGGGACTGGTCAGCTTTCTGTCCCCAGAGTCAGAACTAAACATGGAGAAGCAGCGTTCAGTTATTATGCTCCAAACATCTGGAACAAACTCCCAGAAACCTGCAGGTCCGCTGCAACTCTGACTACTTTTAAATCCAGACTAAAGACTTTTCTTTTTGCCACTGCTTTTAATTGAACTATTCACAGGGTTAGGGTTAGGGTTAGGGTTAGGGTTAGGGGTTAGGGTTAGGGTTAGGGTTAGGTTTGTTTAATAGCCACCAGATCTCCCCATGTCGCCCAACGACTTCATGGTTAGGGTTAGGGTTAGGGTTAGGGTTAGGTTTGTTTAATGGCCACCAGATCTCCCCATGTCGCCCAACGACTTCATGGTTATACAGAGATCCAAGGAAAGGCACACGCACTAGAGGCATTGTCGGCGCATGCTCTAGTTTGGCATCATGACTGAATCATAAGTGTGTAAAGGTGAAGTAGACAGGGTAATTTAAGCTTGAAGGACAGAGACAAGGAGGCTAGCTGTGGTTACGGCGGACACCTCCCCTTGCCGCAATGGCTGTATCTGTTTATGGCCCGTTTCCTTTCGTAATTCCCAGAGAGGTCAGATTAGAGAGGGGTGGAAAGAAAGGTTTCTTTATGGCCCAAATCCTTTCGTCATCCTCAAAGGGGGTCGACCAGAAAGGGGTTGAAAGAAAGGTCAGAGTGAAAAAGTGGGGAGATAATGTGGACTGAAGTTAGACTGAAGATGTTCTATTATGATATTTATTTACGAGTGTACCATAAGTTCATTTTAGTGGTTTTAATTAAGAGTCAGATAGCCATTTGTGTAGATGTATTGTTAGGGTTAGGGTTAGGGTTAGGGGTTAGGGTTAGGGTTAGGGTTAGGTTTGTTTAATAGCCACCAGATCTCCCCATGTCGCCCAACGACTTCATGGTTATACAGAGATCCAAGGAAAGGCACACGCACTAGAGGCATTGTCGGCGCATGCTCTAGCTTGGCATCGTGACTGAATCATAAGTGTGTAAAGGTGAAGTAGACAGGGTAATTTAAGTTTGAAGGACAGAGACAGGGAGGCTAGCTGTGGTTACGGCGGACACCTCCCCTTGCCGCAATGGCTGTATCTGTTTATGGCCAGTTTCCATTCGCCACCCCTAAGGGTTCGTTCCGGAAAGGGGGTAGGAAAGAAAGGTCAGAGTGAAAAAGTGGGGAGATAATATGGTTTAGATTTAGGCCAAGAGCCATAGTGTTCAAGGTTAAAGGTCAGATTAAGGGTAAAATGGTATTCTTGTGGAACAAAATAGTCCGCAGTTAGACTGAAGAAGGTCTATTATTGGATATTTAGTTAAGAGTGTACCATCAGTTAATTTTAGTGGTTATAAGTAAGAGTCAGATAGCCATTTGTGGAGATGTATTTTAGGGCCAATAAATGAAAGGCCTCCTAGAGCCTAAGATGGTCTATTAATTGAAGAGTATTAACTTAAGTTTAGGCATAAGGTCTGAGTGGTTAAGCTTAGGAGTAAGATTAAGGATTAAGTGGGTTAGGGTTAGGGTTAGGGTTAGGGTTAGGGTTAGGGTTAGGTTTGTTTAATGGCCACCAGATCTCCCCATGTCGCCCAACGACTTCATGGTTATACAGAGATCCAAGGAAAGGCACACGCACTAGAGGCATTGTCGGCGCATGCTCTAGTTTGGCATCATGACTGAATCATAAGTGTGTAAAGGTGAAGTAGACAGGGTAATTTAAGTTTGAAGGACAGAGACAAGGAGGCTAGCTGTAACGACGGCGGACACCTCCCCTTGCCGCAATGGCTGTATCTGTTTATGGCCCGTTTCCTTTCGTGATTCCCAGAGATCAGATTAGAGATGGGGTGGAAAGAAAGGTTTCTTAATGTCCCAAATCCTTTCGTCATCCTCAAAGGGGGTCGACCAGAAAGGGGTCGAAAGAAAGGTCAGAGTGAAAAAGTGGGGAGATAATGTGGTTTAGATTTAGATTAAGAGCCTGAGTGTTCAAGGTTAAAGGTCAGATTAAGGGTAACATGGTCCTCTTGGGGAACAAAGTAGTCCGCAGTTAGACTGAAGATGGTCTATTATGATATTTATTTACGAGTGTACCATAAGTTAATTTTAGTGGTTTTAATTAAGAGTCAGATAGCCATTTGTGTAGATGTATTGTTCGTAGTAAGTGGTCAAATTAGCCACAATGATCGGTAAGACATCTGCCTAAAGACAGAAGAAGTACGCTTTTTATAAAGATGTATATTACAATTAGACAAGCAGCCAGAGTGGTTAGGTTTAGAGCTTAAATTAAAGATAAGATGGTCTACTGTATGATGGACACCAACTTAAGTTTAGGCATTAAGTCTGAGTGGTTAAGTTTAGGGGTAAGATAAAGATTAGGTGCTCCCTTTATTGCTGAAAAATTGTGGAATATTATTCTCGCCTAATTTTATTCTGCATAAGATTAGAAGGATAACGAGCGGGGAGCAAATGGCCAAATAGCCCTAGTGAAAAATAGTCAGTTGTTTTTTTGTATTCCAAACTAGAAGAGTTTGGGGAACAAAAATAGTCCTTTGTGAGTTTTGTTTGGAACACATCATCAGTAGTGGACCCAGAGATCATCGAGTGTTTCGGCCATTATCACCAGACGCTCTCACTCTAGGGTGGCCCCGCCAGGTTGATCAAGATCCCGGCTTTGTGTTGTTTTCTAAATGCTCCCAACTAGGGGAAAAGGACTGGTAGTGTTAGGGTTGGGTCAGGTCAGTGAGCTTTGACGTAGAGAAAGACTGGGTTAACCGACCCGCACGAAATCAGAGGTTTCGTAAGTTGTTCTTACTTTAGAAGTATGGAATGAACCAATAGGAAAGTATATAAATTGTACTATTATTAAACCTTATTAATATAAATTGTATTACTTTGTAAAGTCAGTTATGGTGTAATTATAAATTAACTTACCAACCAACTCACTTAAAACCAATTGTTTGCACCATTTCTGGTTTCCCCAGTTTTAAATCAGTTGGGTCCGAAGAGCAGGTGATCCCCCCCCAAAAAGAAAGGGTATTCCAGCTCCGAGAACGTGTCATACCAGTCCAGATCGAATCACCCAAAGCCGGGGGAAACAGGTCCGATCAACATCAGCAGTGATGGGGCACTGCTTAGTCAAAAAGAACTCCGCCTCCCCTCTCTCAGCCATGGTAGACCAAAGTCAGACTGAGAAGCAAACCGCACCAGAAAGGTAGGGTCCCATCAGGCCTGGGGGGATCGGGTCCAATCAATGTCAGCAGTGATGGGGCACTGCCTAACCGAAACGACCCAAAACCCCGTGTCAGCCCGACAGACCAAGACCCAACTGAGGGACGGGTTAACAAACCGCACCAGAAAGGCAGGGTCCCATCAGGCCTGGGGGGACAAGGTCTGACCAACGTCAGCAGTGAAGGGGCACTGCTTAGTTGGAAAAACCCCAAACCCCGTGTCAGCCCGACAGACCGAGACCCAACTAAGGGAACCCAAGCTTTGTCGTACTAAAAAGACTATTTCGGAGCGTCATACACCGCAAAGCTTCCGAGAAAGTCTTGACGTTTGTGTTGAAAACGTCAGTATACTAAGGCTTTTAACTACTGTTTTGACTCATGGTTCCTTTGGAATTTTTATTTAATTTGAAAAGGTGCTATTTTATGATACCATCTTGTTCTCTGATATTAATAAAGAGGTTATCTATAAAAAAATATGTAAATTTGTACTTGTTTATTACGTTTTAATCCCTTTTCAAAGTCGAATACTTAAACCCCGAGCCTTCTGGGTAATTAGCATTTAGCATAATGTTAGCTTAGCATTTAGCTTCAAAATTAGCATTTGGTTTTTTAGAGATATATTTTTTTAAATTCCTTTTTTTTTAAAATCTCAAACCCTGAGCCTTCTGGGTAATTCCCAAAAATCAGGGAGTGCATTGATTAAAATGAAAAAGTGTGTTATGGCCAATTAGAGGTACTACAACGTTTATAATTGTTTGTACCTAGGGCTCTGTGGCTGAAAGGAGGTATTGCACCTTCTAACTAAGTGATGATGTCACTTGTTAGCATTTAGCATAATGTTAGCTTAGCATTTAGCTTCGAAATTAGCATTTGGTTTTTAGAGATATTTTTGTTATTTTCAAAGATGTCATCCTTTTGTTTATGTTTTTAGCACTAGCTTTTAGCTTAGCATTTAACTAAAAAATTTGCATTCGTTTTTTAGATATATTTTTGTTAGTTTTAACATTGTTATGACGTCGCATGTGTTCCTAGCCTTAACTGTTAACCTAGCATTAGCATACAATTTGCATCTGGATTATTTTGAAAAAATGAATTATTTTTACCTCATTCAAGGTATTAGTTGTATATTTATTAAATTGTTATATTTTTCTTCAAGTATAAGTAAGGAGATTCTAAAAACTTTGAAAATGGTAATATTTAAGGGTCAAATGCCAACTTATTAATAGCTCTAATTTAGAAATAGGGTGAGGATAGGGAGAGAAAGAGAGAGAGAGAGAGAGAGAGAGAGAGAGAGAGAGAGGGAGAAAGAGAAAGGAGAAGTGTATCCATAATGGGAAACACACTTTTCCCCTAAGAAATGTTTGAAAGGTTTTCAGGAGGTACGCAGTGTCTACATTGTAATCCTCCCTAGATCTGTCTAGACCAGCTTTCATAACCCGCTGCCCTCTGGCGGGTCCCCGGAGGGCCCGAGAAGGAAAGGGTTTGGTTTTCCGATTCCAAAAAGGAAAGATAAAAGGAAAGGAGACAAATGAAGGGATTGTTCTCGATGTTAGATTTTTTAACCTAAAATAAAGAAAGGTGAACTTTAGAATAGATGCCTAGATTATAATTAAATGTAGGGGTAAACTATAAGATTTAGGAGTGAATATAAGCAGAAATTTAAACGCCTTCACTCAGTGGAATCGGTCAGTTGACCTCTTCCACTTGTTAGTCTCACCACAAAGTTTCGTGGTCCGACTAAGGTTTAAATAGTAAATCCTGTACAGTGATAGGATAGATAAACAAGGTACACTCATTAGAAAATAAATAAATTAAATTTAAGATGTATTCTAAGAATAAAATCCTATACTATTATTATGTTTTATTTTGTCAGAAACATTCCCATCCTACCATAATTTGAGCTGGGTCACCCTTATGATTACACCCTAACTCTTCAATGACCATGTCATTGTGTGGGGATGTTCTGCTTGATACTCTCGGACAACAGAGACGAACTCTTCGCGACAATCAAATTGATCACGGCCTGAGACTCATAAAGTGGGATTTTAAGGTATTGGATCCCTGGATTAATTAAAATTAGACTTGGACCCTAAAGTAGTGGATTTTAAAGTTATTATTCTATCAGAAATCATTCATTTCCATTGTCTAAAACGTCAGCTGGGTGACCTGTGTGGGATTGTTACACCCTAGCTTTGTACGACGTTATTTCACAGCTAAGGAATGTTCTGATATGGACTCTTTGATAGCATTAGAATAAAATCCTATACTATTATTATGTTTTATTTTGTCAGAAACATTCCCATCCTACCATAATTTGAGCTGGGTCACCCTAATGATTACACCCTAACTCATCAATGACCATGTCATTGTGTGGGGATGTTCTGCTTGATACTCTCGGACAACAGAGACGAACTCTTCGCGACAATCAAATTGATCACGGCCCGAGACTCATAAAGTGGGATTTTAAGGTATTGGATCCCTGGATTAATTAAAATTAGACTTGGACCCTAAAGTAGTGGATTTTAAAGTTATTATTCTATCAGAAATCATTCATTTCCATTCTCTGAAACGTCAGCTGGGTGACCTGTGTGGGATTGTTACACCCTAGCTTTGTACGACGTTATTTCACAGCTAAGGAATGTTCTGATATGGACTCTTTGATGGCATTAATTAAATCCATCTAATGGATGGTGGGAAAGAAAACGAGCGACTCAGCCAATCATACCAAGTTTCGAAGCACGTCCCCCGTTTCTCCAGGCTCCGGCTGGGTTAGGTTTGTTTAATGGCCACCAGATCTCCCCATGTCGCCCAACGACTTCATGGTTATACAGAGATCCAAGGAAAGGCACACGCACTAGAGGCATTGTCGGCGCATGCTCTAGTTTGGCATCATGACTGAATCATAAGTGTGTAAAGGTGAAGTAGACAGGGTAATTTAAGTTTGAAGGACAGAGACAAGGAGGCTAGCTGTAACGACGGCGGACACCTCCCCTTGCCGCAATGGCTGTATCTGTTTATGGCCCGTTTCCTTTCGTGATTCCCAGAGATCAGATTAGAGATGGGGTGGAAAGAAAGGTTTCTTAATGTCCCAAATCCTTTCGTCATCCTCAAAGGGGGTCGACCAGAAAGGGGTCGAAAGAAAGGTCAGAGTGAAAAAGTGGGGAGATAATGTGGTTTAGATTTAGATTAAGAGCCCGAGTGTTCAAGGTTAAAGGTCAGATTAAGGGTAACATGGTCCTCTTGGGGAACAAAGTAGTCCGCAGTTAGACTGAAGATGGTCTATTATGATATTTATTTACGAGTGTACCATAAGTTAATTTTAGTGGTTTTAATTAAGAGTCAGATAGCCATTTGTGTAGATGTATTGTTCGTAGTAAGTGGTCAAATTAGCCACAATGATCGGTAAGACATCTGCCTAAAGACAGAAGAAGTACGCTTTTTATAAAGATGTATATTACAATTAGACAAGCAGCCAGAGTGGTTAGGTTTAGAGCTTAAATTAAAGATAAGATGGTCTACTGTATGATGGACACCAACTTAAGTGTAGGCATTAAGTCTGAGTGGTTAAGTTTAGGGGTAAGATAAAGATTAGGTGCTCCCTTTATTGCTGAAAAATTGTGGAATATTATTCTCGCCTAATTTTATTCTGCATAAGATTAGAAGGATAACGAGCGGGGAGCAAATGGCCAAATAGCCCTAGTGAAAAATAGTCAGTTGTTTTTTTGTATTCCAAACTAGAAGAGTTTGGGGAACAAAAATAGTCCTTTGTGAGTTTTGTTTGGAACACATCATCAGTAGTGGACCCAGAGATCATCGAGTGTTTCGGCCATTATCACCAGACGCTCTCACTCTAGGGTGGCCCCGCCAGGTTGATCAAGATCCCGGCTTTGTGTTGTTTTCTAAATGCTCCCAACTAGGGGAAAAGGACTGGTAGTGTTAGGGTTGGGTCAGGTCAGTGAGCTTTGACGTAGAGAAAGACTGGGTTAACCGACCCGCACGAAATCAGAGGTTTCGTAAGTTGTTCTTACTTTAGAAGTATGGAATGAACCAATAGGAAAGTATATAAATTGTACTATTATTAAACCTTATTAATATAAATTGTATTACTTTGTAAAGTCAGTTATGGTGTAATTATAAATTAACTTACCAACCAACTCACTTAAAACCAATTGTTTGCACCATTTCTGGTTTCCCCAGTTTTAAATCAGTTGGGTCCGAAGAGCAGGTGATCCCCCCCCAAAAAGAAAGGGTATTCCAGCTCCGAGAACGTGTCATACCAGTCCAGATCGAATCACCCAAAGCCGGGGGAAACAGGTCCGATCAACATCAGCAGTGATGGGGCACTGCTTAGTCAAAAAGAACTCCGCCTCCCCTCTCTCAGCCATGGTAGACCAAAGTCAGACTGAGAAGCAAACCGCACCAGAAAGGTAGGGTCCCATCAGGCCTGGGGGGATCGGGTCCAATCAATGTCAGCAGTGATGGGGCACTGCCTAACCGAAACGACCCAAAACCCCGTGTCAGCCCGACAGACCAAGACCCAACTGAGGGACGGGTTAACAAACCGCACCAGAAAGGCAGGGTCCCATCAGGCCTGGGGGGACAAGGTCTGACCAACGTCAGCAGTGAAGGGGCACTGCTTAGTTGGAAAAACCCCAAACCCCGTGTCAGCCCGACAGACCGAGACCCAACTAAGGGAACCCAAGCTTTGTCGTACTAAAAAGACTATTTCGGAGCGTCATACACCGCAAAGCTTCCGAGAAAGTCTTGACGTTTGTGTTGAAAACGTCAGTATACTAAGGCTTTTAACTACTGTTTTGACTCATGGTTCCTTTGGAATTTTTATTTAATTTGAAAAGGTGCTATTTTATGATACCATCTTGTTCTCTGATATTAATAAAGAGGTTATCTATAAAAAAATATGTAAATTTGTACTTGTTTATTACGTTTTAATCCCTTTTCAAAGTCGAATACTTAAACCCCGAGCCTTCTGGGTAATTAGCATTTAGCATAATGTTAGCTTAGCATTTAGCTTCAAAATTAGCATTTGGTTTTTTAGAGATATATTTTTTTAAATTCCTTTTTTTTAAAAAATCTCAAACCCTGAGCCTTCTGGGTAATTCCCAAAAATCAGGGAGTGCATTGATTAAAATGAAAAAGTGTGTTATGGCCAATTAGAGGTACTACAACGTTTATAATTGTTTGTACCTAGGGCTCTGTGGCTGAAAGGAGGTATTGCACCTTCTAACTAAGTGATGATGTCACTTGTTAGCATTTAGCATAATGTTAGCTTAGCATTTAGCTTCGAAATTAGCATTTGGTTTTTAGAGATATTTTTGTTATTTTCAAAGATGTCATCCTTTTGTTTATGTTTTTAGCACTAGCTTTTAGCTTAGCATTTAACTAAAAAATTAGCATTCGTTTTTTAGATATATTTTTGTTAGTTTTAACATTGTTATGACGTCGCATGTGTTCCTAGCCTTAACTGTTAACCTAGCATTAGCATACAATTTGCATCTGGATTATTTTGAAAAAATGAATTATTTTTACCTCATTCAAGGTATTAGTTGTATATTTATTAAATTGTTATATTTTTCTTCAAGTATAAGTAAGGAGATTCTAAAAACTTTGAAAATGGTAATATTTAAGGGTCAAATGCCAACTTATTAATAGCTCTAATTTAGAAATAGGGTGAGGATAGGGAGAGAAAGAGAGAGAGAGAGAGAGAGAGAGAGAGAGAGAGAGAGAGGGAGAAAGAGAAAGGAGAAGTGTATCCATAATGGGAAACACACTTTTCCCCTAAGAAATGTTTGAAAGGTTTTCAGGAGGTACGCAGTGTCTACATTGTAATCCTCCCTAGATCTGTCTAGACCAGCTTTCATAACCCGCTGCCCTCTGGCGGGTCCCCGGAGGGCCCGAGAAGGAAAGGGTTTGGTTTTCCGATTCCAAAAAGGAAAGATAAAAGGAAAGGAGACAAATGAAGGGATTGTTCTCGATGTTAGATTTTTTAACCTAAAAATAAAGAAAGGTGAACTTTAGAATAGATGCCTAGATTATAATTAAATGTAGGGGTAAACTATAAGATTTAGGAGTGAATATAAGCAGAAATTTAAACGCCTTCACTCAGTGGAATCGGTCAGTTGACCTCTTCCACTTGTTAGTCTCACCACAAAGTTTCGTGGTCCGACTAAGGTTTAAATAGTAAATCCTGTACAGTGATAGGATAGATAAACAAGGTACACTCATTAGAAAATAAATAAATTAAATTTAAGATGTAGGGTTAGGGTTAGGGTTAGGGTTAGGGTTAGGGTTAGGGTTAGGGTTAGGGTTAGGGTTAGGGTTAGGGTTAGGGTTAGGGTTAGGGTTAGGGTTAGGGTTAGGGTTAGGGTTAGGGTTAGGGTTAGGGTTAGGGTTAGGTAGGGTTAGGGTTAGGGTTAGGGTTAGGGTTAGGGTTAGGGTTAGGGTTAGGGTTAGGGTTAGGGTTAGGGTTAGGTTTGTTTAATAGCCACCAGATAGGGTTAGGGTTAGGGTTAGGGTTAGGGTTAGGGTTAGGGTTAGGGTTAGGGTTAGGGTTAGGGTTAGGGTTAGGGTTAGGGTTAGGGTTAGGGTTAGGGTTAGGGTTAGGGTTAGGGTTAGGGTTAGGGTTAGGGTTAGGGTTAGGGTTAGGGTTAGGGTTAGGGTTAGGGTTAGGGTTAGGTTTGTTTAATGGCCACCAGATCTCCCCATGTCGCCCAACGACTTCATGGTTATACAGAGATCCAAGGAAAGGCACACGCACTAGAGGCATTGTCGGCGCATGCTCTAGTTTGGCATCATGACTGAATCATAAGTGTGTAAAGGTGAAGTAGACAGGGTAATTTAAGTTTGAAGGACAGAGACAAGGAGGCTAGCTGTAACGACGGCGGACACCTCCCCTTGCCGCAATGGCTGTATCTGTTTATGGCCCGTTTCCTTTCGTGATTCCCAGAGATCAGATTAGAGATGGGGTGGAAAGAAAGGTTTCTTAATGTCCCAAATCCTTTCGTCATCCTCAAAGGGGGTCGACCAGAAAGGGGTCGAAAGAAAGGTCAGAGTGAAAAAGTGGGGAGATAATGTGGTTTAGATTTAGATTAAGAGCCCGAGTGTTCAAGGTTAAAGGTCAGATTAAGGGTAACATGGTCCTCTTGGGGAACAAAGTAGTCCGCAGTTAGACTGAAGATGGTCTATTATGATATTTATTTACGAGTGTACCATAAGTTAATTTTAGTGGTTTTAATTAAGAGTCAGATAGCCATTTGTGTAGATGTATTGTTCGTAGTAAGTGGTCAAATTAGCCACAATGATCGGTAAGACATCTGCCTAAAGACAGAAGAAGTACGCTTTTTATAAAGATGTATATTACAATTAGACAAGCAGCCAGAGTGGTTAGGTTTAGAGCTTAAATTAAAGATAAGATGGTCTACTGTATGATGGACACCAACTTAAGTTTAGGCATTAAGTCTGAGTGGTTAAGTTTAGGGGTAAGATAAAGATTAGGGTTAGGGTTAGGGTTAGGGTTAGGGTTAGGGTTAGGGTTAGGGTTAGGGTTAGGGTTAGGTTAGGGTTAGGGTTAGGGTTAGGGTTAGGGTTAGGGTTAGGGTTAGGGTTAGGGTTAGGGTTAGGGTTAGGGTTAGGGTTAGGGTTAGGGTTAGGGTTAGGGTTAGGGTTAGGGTTAGGGTTAGGGTTAGGGTTAGGGTTAGGGTTAGGGTTAGGTTAGGGTTAGGGTTAGGGTTAGGGTTAGGGTTAGGGTTAGGGTTAGGGTTAGGGTTAGGGTTAGGGTTAGGGTTAGGGTTAGGGTTAGGGTTAGGGTTAGGGTTAGGGTTAGGGTTAGGGTTAGGGTTAGGGTTAGGGTTAGGGTTAGGGTTAGGGTTAGGGTTTAGGGTTAGGGTTAGGGTTAGGGTTAGGGTTAGGGTTAGGGTTAGGGTTAGGGTTAGGGTTAGGGTTAGGGTTAGGGTTAGGGTTAGGGTTAGGGTTAGGGTTAGGGTTAGGGTTAGGGTTAGGGTTAGGGTTAGGGTTAGGGTTAGGGTTAGGGTTAGGGTTAGGGTTAGGGTTAGGGTTAGGGTTAGGGTTAGGGTTAGGGTTAGGGTTAGGGTTAGGGTTAGGGTTAGGGTTAGGTTTGTTTAATGGCCACCAGATCTCCCCATGTCGCCCAACGACTTCATGGTTATACAGAGATCCAAGGAAAGGCACACGCACTAGAGGCATTGTCGGCGCATGCTCTAGTTTGGCATCATGGCTGAATCAGAAGTGTGTAAAGGTGAAGTAGACAGAGTAATTTAAGTTTGAAGGACAGAGACAAGGAGGCTAGCTGTAACGACGGCGGACACCTCCCCTTGCCGCAATGGCTGTATCTGTTTATGGCCCGTTTCCTTTCGTGATTCCCAGAGATCAGATTAGAGAAGGGGTGGAAAGAAAGGTTTCTTTATGGCCCAAATCCTTTCGTCATCCTCAAAGGGGGTCGACCAGAAAGGGGTTGAAAGAAAGGTCAGAGTGAAAAAGTGGGGAGATAATGTGGTTTAGATTTGGGTTAAGAGTCAGAGTGTTCAAGGTGAAAGGTCAGATTAAGGGTAACCTGATCCTCTTGGGGAACAAAGTAGTCCGTAGTCAGACAGACTGAGGAAACAGCTAAATTATGTTTCTAACTTCAATTCGAATTTAGAGATTTAGAGAAAAGTGTAACATAAGTTGATTACAATTGTTTGAATTAAAAGTCAAAAGGTTTATATGGAGACGTATATATTAGGGTGAGGATAGAGAGAGAGAGAGAGAGAGAGAGAGAGAGAGAGAGAGAGAGAGAGAGAGAGAGAGAGAGAGAGAGAGAGAGAGGACAAGTGTATCCATATGGGAAACACACTTTCCCATAAGACATGTTTGAAAGGTTTTTGGGAGGTACGCAGTGTCTACATTGTAATCCTACATTGGCTCTAATTTAGATTAATCCTAAGTAGCCAGGGTTATTGGGTTTAGAGAAAACATTAAGGATAAGATGGTCTACTGTTTGATGGACATTAACTTAAGTTTAGGCATCACGTCTGAGTGGTTAAGTTTAGGAGTAGGATTAATGATAAGGGGTTACATTTATTGTCAAGCAATGGAGGAGTATTGTTTTCCATGCTTAATAGTCTGCCTAAAAACAGGAGAACGCTGTGTGAAATATAATGGTCGAAATAGCCATAATGAACGGTTAGTGGTCTGTTGAACAACCGAAGGAGTACACTGGGTGTCGTGAATGGTCAAACTAGCCATCATGAATGGTTAGAAGTCTGCCTAAAAGCAGAAGGAGTAAGCTTGTGGTGTAAAAATGATCAAAATAGCCACAATGAACCATTAGTAGTCTGCATAATGACAGAAGGAGTAGGCTTTTTATGGAGACTTATAGAGTTAGGCAAGTAGCCAGGGTGATTGGGTTTAGAGAAAACATTAAGGGTAAGATGGTTTACTGTTTGATGGACATTAACTTAAGTTTAGGCATCACGTCTGAGTGGTTAAGTTTAGGAGTAGGATTAATGATAAGGGGTTACATTTATTGTCAAGCAATGGAGGAGTATTGTTTTCCATGCTTAATAGTCTGCCTAAAAACAGGAGAACGCTGTGTGAAGTATAATGGTTGAAATAGCCATAATGAACGGTTAGTGGTCTGTTGAGCAACCGAAGGAGTACACTAGGTGTCGTGAATGGTCAAACTAGCCATCATGAATGGTTAGAAGTCTGCCTAAAAGCAGAAGGAGTAAGCTTGTGGTGTAAAAATGATCCAAATAGCCACAATGAACCATTAGTAGTCTGCATAATGACAGAAGAAGTAGGCTTTTTATGGAGAGTTATATTAGAGTTAGGTAAGTAGCCAGGGTGATTGGGTTTAGAGAAAAGATTAAGGGTAAGATGGTCTACTGTTTGATGGACATTAACTTAAGTTTAGGCATCACGTCTGAGTGGTTAAGTTTAGGAGTAGGATTAATGATAAGGGGTTACATTTATTGTCAAGCAATGGAGGAGTATTGTTTTCCATGCTTAATAGTCTGCCTAAAAACAGGAGAACGCTGTGTGAAGTATAATGGTTGAAATAGCCATAATGAACGGTTAGTGGTCTGTTGAGCAACCGAAGGAGTACACTAGGTGTCGTGAATGGTCAAACTAGCCATCATGAATGGTTAGAAGTCTGCCTAAAAGCAGAAGGAGTAAGCTTGTGGTGTAAAAATGATCCAAATAGCCACAATGAACCATTAGTAGTCTGCATAATGACAGAAGAAGTAGGCTTTTTATGGAGAGTTATATTAGAGTTAGGTAAGTAGCCAGGGTGATTGGGTTTAGAGAAAAGATTAAGGGTAAGATGGTCTACTGTTTGATGGACATTAACTTAAGTTTAGGCATCACGTCTGGTGGTTAAGTTTAGGAGTAAGATTAAACAAAGGGTTTGTTGAATTTACTGTTGGGAGATGGACGATAAATCTTTACCCCTAAGTAGTAGTCTGCATAAAAACAGACAAGAGTACCCTGTGCGGCGCAAATGGCCCAATAACCATAGTGAGAGACAGTCAGTTGTTTTTTGTACTCCCAAATAGAAGTATTTGGGGAACAAAATAGTCCTTTATGTTTGTTTGGAACACATCGTCAGTAATGAACCTAGAGGTCACAGGGTGTTTCAGCCATTATCACCAGACGCCCTACTCTAGGGGGGCCCCGCTGGGTCGATCAATTCCCAGTGTCGTGTTGTTTTCTAAACGGTCCCAACTTGGGGAAAAGGACTGGTAGGTACGTCAAGTTCGTGAGTTTTAAGGTGGAGAGAGACCCACCGGGTCAACAGACCATAATGAAATATATGTAATCACCCTGGGTAAAGGGAACTGTATAAACACCCTGAGAATTAGTAAACCAGAATTAAATACCAGGTCAGTAGACTCAAATAAAGGCTATTTAACTACCTGTAGAGGGGAATGTAAACCCATTGTGTTGATTAATATACCAGAGTTAAAAGCTGGGTAGATAGACCAGAATGAAGTGGATTAAACCACTTGTTGGTAGTAAGAAAAACACCTTGACAAAATAAACCAGAATTGAGTATTGGGTTAAAAGACTCAGAAAAAGTAGATATGACCACTCTCTGTAGAAAGATAAATACCCTCCCTATGTTGATAATAAAACAGAATTAAATATTGGGTAAATAGACCAGAATAAAGTGGATTACACCCCTGTAAGTGATGGGACAAATACCTTAAAATAGAAAACCCGAAGTAAGTTTTTGTGTCCAGAAACTAATGTGAAGTGTAATACCTGAAAAGTGCTGGACCGCACTAGAATGGACCAAGCAGGCAGAGACCGGGAGAACGGGCTCAAAACACCTCCGCTGTGCAGGGGTCAAGTCAAACTGAAGTGAACCACCGATTTTCTTATCAGTCTCAGTGAAGGGAGATTCAAACGAGGGTTGGATAGCCACAATTCACCAAAGTAATTCTAAAGGTTGGGGAGAAACAAGAAATACACAAAGAAAAAACAGCGAAAGAACGTTGTCTAATTAAATACAAATGCACTTCACCTCTTATATACACACTATATGGGTTAGTAGATTCGAGCCAGACCCTGGGTCAACAGACCAGAATGAAGTATATTAAACCCCTAAAGGTAGAGGGAGAACCACCTTGGATAAGTAAACTGGAACTGAGTATTGGGTCAAGAAACCAATATTAGGAATAAATAACTTTAATGTGTAAGGCCGCACCAGCTCGGACAAAGTCAGGTAGGGCCGGGGAAAACCGGGCTCAATCAATCCCAACCGTGATGGGGCACAGCCAGACCGAAGAGAACCAAATCCTCCCTTATCAGCCCCGGCTAACCGAGATCCGAACTAGGGCTGGACCGCCACAACTAAGACCGGACCTGACCAGGTTGGGGGGAACCGGACTAAATCAATCATACACGGCGATGGGGCGCCGCCTGATCAAACACAAGTGCACCTCCCCTTGTCCATCCGGCAGGTCTGAGTGTAGCCCTAAACTAAACTATAAATAAAATAGTAATCTAGTTAAGACTGAAGTCATTATTATAATTAAAGGTAAAGTTAAAAACTCGGTAGCATCCTCAATCTAATAAAAAGTCCCTAGTTAATTTGGAAGTGTATAGAATAAACTATTTATCTATGTTTTATAATTCATGTTTTAACCCAAAAGGGGTTAAAATACAGTGACTGTAGTATGTAAACAATTAAACAAGATCATTACTGACTTGATTAGAAAGTTATTTAATGTACCATCGAAAGGATTATGACGGTATCCCAGTTGAAACAGCGTGTTAAGGGTGCCATTTTGTAGTCTTGTTTATAAAAAAACGATGTATTTATTGGGCCCTTAAAGTATACTAAATCTCAACCGAGTCTTAAGGTTAGTGTATCTCGTATATTAATAATTAAATCGAATCCCTCCCGATATTTATTGGTCAATAAATCAATGTAAATCTAAGGTAAGTAACGACTTAGCCCTGGAGGTCATTTTGTGAGGCTAACAAAAACGATCTATTAATTATAAGTATTTTAAGTCTATTTTTCCAAATGAGTCCAAGGTTAGCTATACTAATGTTTTAATAATTAAACCTGATAACTCCCGACACTTACCGATCAATAAAACCGTGTAAATCTGAGAGAAAGGGACCGAGTTAGCCAAAGGTAGCTGTCTTATTGAGCTAACAATAAAAAAACGATCTATTTAATATCAGTATTTTAAGTCTATTTATCCCAAATGAGTCCAAGGTTAGCTATATTAATGTTTTAATGATTAAACCTGGTCACTCCCGACACTTACCGATCAATAAGTCTTTGTAAATCTAAGAGGTAAGTTAACAATAGTTAGCTATGGTAGCTGTCTTATTGAGCTAACAATAAAAAAACGATCTATTTAATATCAGTATTTTAAGTCTATTTATCCCAAATGAGTCCAAGGTTAGCTATATTAATGTTTTAATGATTAAACCTGGTCACTCCCGACACTTACCGATCAATAAGTCTTTGTAAATCTAAGAGGTAAGTTAACAATAGTTAGCTATGGTAGCTGTCTTATTAAGCTAACAATAAAAAAACGATCTATTTAATATCAGTATTTTAAGTCTATTTATCCCAAATGAGTCCAAGGTTAGCTATATTAATGTTTTAATGATTAAACCTGGTCACTCCCGACACTTACCGATCAATAAGTCTTTGTAAATCTAAGAGGTAAGTTAACAATAGTTAGCTATGGTAGCTGTCTTATTAAGCTAACAATAAAAAAAACGATCTATTTAATATCAGTATTTTAAGTCTATTTATCCCAAATGAGTCCAAGGTTAGCTATATCAATGTTTTAATGATTAAACCTGGTCACTCCCGACACTTACCGATCAATAAGTCTTTGTAAATCTAAGAGGTAAGTTAACAATAGTTAGCTATGGTAGCTGTCTTATTAAGCTAACAATAAAAAAACGATCTATTTAATATAAGTATTTTAAGTCTATTTATCCCAAATGAGTCCAAGGTTAGCTATATCAATGTTTTAATGATTAAACCTGGTCACTCCCGACACTTACCGATCAATAAGTCTTTGTAAATCTAAAAGGTAAGTTAACAATAGTTAGCTATGGTAGCTATCTTATTAAGCTAACAATAAAAAAACGATCTATTTAATATAAGTGTTTAAGTCTATTTTTCCTCAAATGAGTCTTGGTATAGTAGCTATAGGATTTTAAGAATTAAGTCCAATCAATGTCAATGTTGAAAAAACTATTTTGGATGTAAATTCAACAAATTGTCATCGTGTTTAAATACTCCTGCACCGTTATGTGCATGTGCATTGCAAAACGAAGCATTTATAAAGCTTTTAAAATACGTTTTCCCCAAAATGGTATCTTAATATAAGGGTTAAAACATGTAAACAATTAAATGTAATTGAGTAGACCTTGATTAATCCGTCTAAAATATACATTTTTAACAATATCATTATTATTTTTCTCCTGCTTAATTTGTCACTCACCGTGGGTCAGCGGACCGACGTAAGAAAGGAAGTGATGTAATCCTTCCTGGCGGGAAATTCCCATAGACCAGGAAGTACATTGTTAATACCGTGTTGTGATTGGTTGAATGTGAAACCAGCGGGTCAAAGGTGAACGTGGTTTTAAGACATGAACTTCTCTATTAGCTCCCGTTAGCCTAGCAAAGATGGAGGGTTCAGGGCCATGTAGCTTACATACTCTGATTTGTTTAATGGTAGGTTGCTATAATGACCGGGTCAGGGGTCATGGTCCTGAGATTGTGACGTCACCATTAGCATTAGCATAGTGTTAGCATAACATTAGCATCTGAATTATAATGAAAAAATATTATTTTAAACTCATTCTAACCCTATTGTATGTACCTATATAAGAGCAAAGTCAAAACTGTACACTCATAAGTAGGTAAATAAGGATATATTCTAAAGATAAGCTCTCAAATCTTTTGAAATGCCTTAAAGATAGGTTGTATCTGCGTTACACCAATTAAAAGAATAAGGATATAAAATGCCTGAACTCAGTAATCGGTCAGTTGACCCCTTCCACCTGTTGTTCCACTTGTTAGTTTAATCACAAAGTTCCATGCCCAAAATAAGGTCCCAATACACCCTTCATTAATACATCAAAAAAAGGAAAGATTATTTGTCTATATTTTTTTATTAAGTCTGGACCGAAAATGATACATAATGTCAAACCTTGATACACTCTTTTTTAGAGAAAAATATATATATAGTTTTATAAAACAATGTTGGTGGGAAAAATAATACACTTGGAACTTGAATGATAATAATAGACAGTGGAAAAAGAAGATATTTCCAATTGTTTAAAGTGTAAATGTCAACCCGCTATTTCTTATTTTTACTTGGAGATTTTCCATTAAGAGCTGGTGTTCTGTCCAGTTTTAGTGTAAGGCCAGGGAAGTTTTCCAATGGTTCCAAATGATCTTGGCTGTGTTCGGGGACCAATGGATCTGGTCTTTCCCCGTTAGGAAGTCCCTCTTGTTAATCCTAGTGATGTGGCCCGGAATCCGTTGGATGATACTATTAATCCCCTCTATGTTTCTGATGTTATTGTTTGGGAGTCTACTGGAGTAGTTAATCAGAGGGATATGAATTGATGCATTGGGGAATGTGTCTTTTGCTGCGGTCAGTAGTTTTTGGAGGTTATCCTCCAACCTGATTGTGTTGTGATTATTTCGGTCATTTAGACCAAAGCAAAGGAGTACCTTCTCCGTTTTGGCCGATGTTGGTGTATTATATTTAATCAGGTGGCAAGCCTGGATTAAATTGGCTCCCGGGTAACAATCCATTTGTAGATTTTGAATGTCGGCCGGCGGGAGACGGGCAATGTTTGAGTCCCCTATGATTAAAATTGGTCTGTTTGGGGTTAGTGACCAATTCTGGTTCTTGTTTCCCCTGTGTTCATGGCGTTTGAAGAGGTTGATTGGGGGGGTAGGAGGGGAGGGAGTAAGATTGAAGTCCCCTATTGTTAATTCCCTGGATCTACCTGGTTTTTCTTGATCGATAATGTTGGAAAATATTCTCCTTTTAACAATGGCCATTAGTTTGGGTTCTGTTTGGGTGAGCGGTATTATCGGTGATAGGGTTTGGTCTAGGGGGGAGAAGTGAATTGTCGTTGGTGACTGTAGTTTGATGGTGGAGGTAGGGCTTGTAACGGTTATATTGATGTGCTCCGGTGTTTGGGGAATGGGTCCAGGTGTTTGGGGAATGTCTCCCGTGAGGGGTTGTTCCTGGTTAGAGATATGGTTTGAATCATCATCAGTCTCTGGGCTTTCTGGTCGGGGGGTAAAGGTGTTTTTTTTGGGAGGGGGTGGTGGGTGTAGGGGGATTATAATGCCCATGAGGAGTAAATCCTTGGCTGTGTCAGTGAAGACTCGGTTCAATATAAAAGGGTATTTGGACTTGGCCCATTTGCCAGCAATCGTCCACGCTCGTTGCTCCTCTTCCTCTGACAGGCGTTTGATTCTAGAGAGGAGGTTTGCGGTGGTTCTGTCATAGTGTTCATCTGTAATTTGGAGACCTGTTTGAAACCAGTTGGTTGCATTGCCCTTTAACATGTGTCCCGTAGCTGTGGTCGGGTTACTGGGTGTGATTGTTCCTGCAATCCAGTTTTTGGTTCGATTTAGATGCGGTAAAGCCGTATTTGGACCATGAATCGTATCTTTAATCTTCCGTTGGTTGTGGTGAGTCCGGAGGAGACCAAAGATCGTCCTTGTGAGGATTTGAAAATCCGAAAGATCTTTGTTCTGTGTCATCTTGTGACGAGTCTATCAGAGGAGAAATCAACAAGAGAAAGTATGTAAATGCATTTAAGATGTATTAAATGGTTCAAACAAGGAGGAAACAGAGGTACTACAATTGAAAGATAATAATATATTGTAGATCCTAAATAGTTTTTTATGAATTGACTTTGGATCATTTCTATTTAGAATGGATGAAAGGTTTTCAGGAGGTACGCAGTGTTTACCCTGAAATCCTCTCCAGATCCATCTAGATCAGCCCCCAACCTGTCACCCTCAAACGGGAACCCCGAGGGGCCCAAATGGGCAAAGGCTTGATCAAGAGTCCACCAGGCAGAAAAAAACTTTGCTGATTTTGTTTAAGGTTTTTAGGCAAGAAGGCCCGAGTGGTTAATTTTAGCATTCAGATTAAAGACTTCCAACCTGTAACCTCAGTTGTTCTGGTTTTGATTCTTCTGTCAATTGACAGTCCATACTCAGAATCGTTTCCTCATCGGTTCTAAAAGGGTTGGGTCCAGCGGTTATATTAACGGTTCGGTGATCTATCTATTGACATATAAGCTTCAATTGAATAGGAGGAGAGAGAGAGAGAGAGAGAGAGAGAGAGAGGGAGAAAGAGAAAGGAAAAGTGTATCCATAATGGGAAACACACTTTTCCCCTAAGAAATGTTTGAAAGGTTTTCAGGAGGTACGCAGTGTCTACATTGTAATCCTCCCTAGATCTGTCTAGACCAGCTTTCATAACCCGCTGCCCTCTGGCGGGTCCCCGGAGGGCCCGAGAAGGAAAGGGTTTGGTTTTCCGATTCCAAAAAGGAAAGATAAAAGGAAAGGATAAAAATGAAGGGATTGTTCTCACTGTTAGATTTTCAATATTGAACTCTGATGTTAGGATGAATAGTTGGAACATTTAATGTTTCATACGTTAAAAGTGTCCCTTATATTTACTTATACGTTTTATTTAATCCACCGGGAAATATTGTTCCCAGGTTTCTGATCCAGTTTCTTTCCTGTTTTTGTCTATCCGCAGTTGTCCAGAGAGGATTGTGCTCGATACCCCGGAGAAATAGATTTTGGAGTCCATGTCGATTAAAATGTTGGACCAAATGGGTTGCGATTTTTAGCTTCTGCCGAATGTTGTATTTGTGGTGTGATAAGCGGACTTTTAAGACGTTCATTTGTTTCACCGACGTAGAGGATACCGCATTGTTTGCATTTAATCAGGTACACACAATTCGCGTGGTTCAGCGTGATATCCTGTTGTAGTGTGTAGGTTTTTTTGGACCTGAAGTTTGTCACAGTTTTAGAACCTAGAGGTATGTGGACACTTGTGTCCCACGGGGGGGAGTTTGGCCCGGACCAATAGGTCCTTAAGATTGGAGTTTCTTTTGAACGCTGAAAAGACTTTTGTCGGTTGGTTCGCACATTTGGTCACCCATGATTTCTTGGAAGTTCCGTTTTATTGTTCTACCCCATCACCGTAGCGTGAGAGGAGTAGGTTGTGATAAATGGAATCATTGTGGTATTTGTTTTCGTCGTTTGTTGTCGTGGGTGTGGTGTTGTTGTTGTAAAAACTTCCCTTTTTTAGTTCTCGGAGCATGGATCGTTGGTATTTTCTTTTTTTCAAGACCCCAAAGAGGGTGTCTGTCGCGGATTGTCTATCCTCAATGTTCGAGCAGATTCGTTTGAATCTTATTAGTTGGGACTTTACAATACCACTGAATGTGTGTTTCGGGTGAAAGCTCTCTTGGTGTAAGAGACTGTGAGAGTCCGTGGGTTTGAAGTAAACCTTGGAACTCAATTGTCCCGTGATTTCAAAGTCGATGTCTTTGAACGTGATGACGTCCAGGAAGTTGATTTCCTTGGCATTGGTTTCCGATGTGATTTTGATCGAAGGGTGGTGACCATTAAGTAGGTCGGTGAATGTTTTGAACTCTTCCATTGTGTGGGTCCAGATGCCCCAGATGTCATCGAGGAAACGGAAGTAACAGTCTGGGGATTTAGGGCACATGGGTAGAATCGTTTGTTCCCAGTTGGCCATGTATATGTTCGCATAGGCAGGAGCGAATTTTTTGCCCATCGCTGTACCTTTGATTTGTAGGTACGCTTTGTCATCAAACGCAAAGTCATTTTTGGTGAGGCTCAAATATAAAAGTTTGAGAATATCCTGGTCCGGACGGGAAGGGTCCGGATGTTGGGACAGGATGTTTTTTACTGCCTCTAGGCCTTTTTCCGTGTCGATGTTGGTGTAGAGACTCTCAACATCCATGGTGAAAAATATACATGGTTCTTTAAGTTGGAGTTCTTTGATCTTCTCTAAGAAGTCATAGGTATCTCTCAGATAGCTATTGTGTTGGGTAGATAGGGGGTTGAGGTAGTGGTCCAAAAAGTCTGCCACTCTGTAGCTTTCGCTATCGCAATCAGATACGATCGGTCTGCCGGGCGGCATTATGAAAGGGGTTGGCCATGATTCCGGGGCCTTGTGGATCTTAGGTAGGAGATAAAATTGTCTTTGTTTTGGTTCAGGTTTGCCTTTGAGATAGGTTTCCTGTTTTTTGGAGATGGATTGTTTTTCGAGTCATGCTCTCTAATATACTGTGAATTTCAGTCGCCGTGGTTTTGTAGATTGGAGCACTTAACGATTGGTAGTGGTCCGTATTATTCAGTTGTCTATTGGCTTCTTGGATGTACTGGTGTCTGTCCATGATAACTACCGCACTCCCCTTGTCGCCGGTTTTATGACGATGGAAGTGTTTTGTTGAAGATCCGTAAGGGTTTGTCGTTCGACCGGGGAGAGATTGGGGGTTTCAAGGGTAGGTTTGTGATTTTTAAGCGAAAGGAGGTCCTTTTCTACTAATTGTTGAGTTTGATGGGTAACAACCCGAGGTTTGGTTCCCATATTGAGGTTTCTTGGAACAGGGGGAGGTTCTTGTCGGGGTTGGTCTTTGAAATGCTCTCGAAGTTTTAGACGACGGTGGTAGAGGGAGATATCACTGCGGAGTGTTTGTCTAGAGTCTTTTAATGTGGATGGGGTTGGAACGAAGCATAAGCCTCTCTGTAAAGAGTTTCGATTCATTTGGTCCTAGTTGGAAATTAGAGGAGAGATTAATGACCGAGTTGTTCTTTTCTGGAGTCGCTTTTAGAGGTGTTTCCAGGCCTAAGAAAGTTCTCCAATGTGCCCACATTTGTCTGGCTGTGTCAGCAGTCCAATGGATATTATCCCATTCTGTTGCAAAGTTCTCTGCGCTGAGTCTTGGTATGTAACCTGGGAATTTGTTGGAGAAGTTTGTTGATGTTTTTAATGTTCCCCACATATTGGATGACAGCTTGGTTGAGAAGTTGATGCCAGGAATATATATCGTGGCGTTTGGGAATGTGTCTCTGGCCGCAGATTGTAGTTTCGTTAAATTTTGATCTAGGATGGTAGTATTACCCCTATCTTTATCGTTGAGTCCGAAACACAGTAGGACTTTTTTTGTGTTTGCAGATGTTGGGGTCTTATTTCTGATAAGATGAATCGCATGAAGTATGTTAGCTCCTGGGTAACTATCTACCTGGACCTTTGGATCATAGATAGGTGGAAGACGAGAGATATTGGAATCCCCTAATATGAGAATCTGCCCGGCTGGGGCGTCAGGAACCAATTATCCTTTTGTTTCCGCGGTGTTCATGGCGCGTAGACAAGTTTTGTGGAGTATCCGGTAGAGGATCGAAATCCTCTATTGTTAAAAGTCTGGAGTGTCCTGGTTCCAGATCGTTGGGGGTAACGAAAGTGGGTTCTATTGGAATCACGTTACCCGGATTAATCGGGGTTGGAATCTGAGGTGTGGTGGAAGATGTGATAGGGTTTGGAATGAGTACCACTTGATTGAATGGAGGTTCAATGGTCAATGATTGTGGCGTTAACATCCCCAACGGATCATTACCCGATTGTGGTTCAGTGGTAAGTGCTTGGCCCGTAGTGGATACACAATTGCAAGGCCATGCGGGTAGGATAGCTATTGGACAGGGTTGTATGTATGTTGGGTATTGGGTATTTATGTCACCATTGGTTGGAATGTTTTGGGGGTGGGGGGGCCGGGGGTGGTGGTTAACGACATTTGTGGCGGAGTATTATGTATGTGAACCGCGACTGTTATACCCATGAAGTGGAGATCTTCAACTGTTTTTAGAAAAACCTGATCTTGAATTTTTGGATATTTGGATTTAGCCCACTGGGAAGCCAAAATCCAGGATTGTTGTTTGTTATCCTGAGTCAATATTTGGAGTTGATTGTGTAGGAATGTAATGTTCCTTTGATAACCACGTCGCCCATAGGATTCCCCTCCCTGTAAAGGGTGGAAAGTATTATTTGTTAGGATGTAGGGTTTAATTATATTTGATATCCTGTTTTGTGTTTGAACCAAGGAGGTAGGAGAAGTCGCCGGGTTTTGCGAGGCTTGTTGAACTTTTGATCGATCGTGGTGAGTTCGTAGGAATCTGAACATAATCCTGGTAAGTAAGAGGGATTCCATTCCTTCTGAGTTATATTGGGCCTTTGAAGGACCTAAAAGGAAAAATTGAGAGGGAATTGTAGATGATTAAAATTGTAATTGTATAAGTGATGAATAAACCAAACAGCTGTTATAAGTCTCTCAAAATAGAGGTACTTGGGGGACATAATAGTCCTCTACTTTTTATTCAGGGTAAGGTGATTTAATAATAATGGATACTAAAATTGTGTTCAGTATCTGAGTCCGAAGTTGGATTTAGAGTTCCAATTAAGAGTAAAAAATTAGGTCTATTGATATCTACTCAAAATAATGAGAAGTAAAATATCCTTAGTTTAGAGTATATAGTAGGAAGTGTTAAGGTTTTAAGTGAAAAACATTAAATGGTGAGATTTAATGTTGAAAACTAAGGTCAAATAATACAAATATTGATGAACCCGATGTATTAGAGTTATGTAAAATAACCAAACCAGTTTAATTACAACAATGTGTTATTTTATAATACAAAAAATAAGTTAAAAATTAAGTTTATCAGAGATATATAGTACATGATTAGTGATTTGTGGACTCAATGCTATAGTAGGCCCTCTATTTGTGCTCTCCTGCCTCCATCTAGTGGTGATAAAGGGGAGTGTAGGCATTTTTTTGTTATCAGGTCTGTTAAACCAAATATATGTAATGTTGTTATTGTTATTAACTCAAGAGGGATAGAAAAAAATAGAGAGATGAGAGTTTTTTTGGTTTTAGATTTGTGTGGGAGAAAAGTACATTATTAATTGTTATTTGTGGTTTGAATTAAAACACCAATATTATTTCAGTAAGGGACACCTACATTTTAAATGCAAATGAATCTGTCTTGTAATAACTAAATCATGTAGAAAAAAGGAACATCTGATGATCTAGTTGTCATATCTTGTAATCTACAATCAAAGAAAGGTGAAATTTAGAATAGATGTCTAGATAATAATTAAGTGTAGGAATAAACTCTAAGATTTAGGAGTGAATAAAAGCGGATATTTAAGTATCTTCACTCAGTAGAATTGGTCAGTTAACTTCTTCCACTTTTTAGTCTCACCATAAGGTTTCGTGGTTCGACTAAGGTATTAGGAGTATATTTATTGAATTGCTATATTATTCTACAAGTATAAGTAAGGAGATAATAGAAACTTTAAACCAAATGGTAATATTTCAGGGTCAAATGTCCAATATATTAATGGCATTAATTTAGAAATAGGGTGAGGATAGAGAGAAACATATATAGGGAGAGAGAGAGAGAGAGAGAGAGACAGAGAGAGAGAGAGAGAGAGAGAGAGAGAGAGAGAGAGAGAGAGAGAGAGAAAGGAAAAGTGTATCCATAATGGGAAACACACTTTTCCCCTAAGAAATGTTTGAAAGGTTTTCAGGAGGTACGCAGTGTCTACATTGTAATCCTCCCTAGATCTGTCTAGACCAGCTTTCATAACCCGCTGCCCTCTGGCGGGTCCCCGGAGGGCCCGAGAAGGAAAGGGTTTGGTTTTCCGATTCCAAAAAGGAAAGATAAAAGGAAAGGAGACAAATGAAGGGATTGTTCTCGATGTTAGATTTTTTAACCTACAAACAAAGAAAGGTGAACTTTAGAATAGATGCCTAGATTATAATTAAATGTAGGGGTAAACTATAAGATTTAGGAGTGAATATAAGCAGACATTTAAACGCCTTCACTCAGTGGAATCGGTCAGTTGACCTCTTCCACTTGTTAGTCTCACCACAAAGTTTCGTGGTCCGACTAAGGTTTAAATAGTAAATCCTGTACAGTGATAGGATAGATAAACAAGGTACACTCATTAGAAAATAAATAAATTAAATTTAAGATGTATTCTAAGAATAAAATCCTATACTATTATTATGTTTTATTTTGTCAGAAACATTCCCATCCTACCATAATTTGAGCTGGGTCACCCTTATGATTACACCCTAACTCCTCAATGACCATGTCATTGTGTGGGGATGTTCTGCTTGATACTCTCGGACAACAGAGACGAACTCTTCGCGACAATCAAATTGATCACGGCCTGAGACTCATAAAGTGGGATTTTAAGGTATTGGATCCCTGGATTAATTAAAATTAGACTTGGACCCTAAAGTAGTGGATTTTAAAGTTATTATTCTATCAGAAATCATTCATTTCCATTGTCTAAAACGTCAGCTGGGTGACCTGTGTGGGATTGTTACACCCTAGCTTTGTACGACGTTATTTCACAGCTAAGGAATGTTCTGATATGGACTCTTTGATAGCATTAGAATAAAATCCTATACTATTATTATGTTTTATTTTGTCAGAAACATTCCCATCCTACCATAATTTGAGCTGGGTCACCCTAATGATTACACCCTAACTCCTCAATGACCATGTCATTGTGTGGGGATGTTCTGCTTGATACTCTCGGACAACAGAGACGAACTCTTCGCGACAATCAAATTGATCACGGCCTGAGACTCATAAAGTGGGATTTTAAGGTATTGGATCCCTGGATTAATTAAAATTAGACTTGGACCCTAAAGTAGTGGATTTTAAAGTTATTATTCTATCAGAAATCATTCATTTCCATTGTCTAAAACGTCAGCTGGGTGACCTGTGTGGGATTGTTACACCCTAGCTTTGTACGACGTTATTTCACAGCTAAGGAATGTTCTGATATGGACTCTTTGATAGCATTAGAATAAAATCCTATACTATTATTATGTTTTATTTTGTCAGAAACATTCCCATCCTACCATAATTTGAGCTGGGTCACCCTAATGATTACACCCTAACTCCTCAATGACCATGTCATTGTGTGGGGATGTTCTGCTTGATACTCTCGGACAACAGAGACGAACTCTTCGCGACAATCAAATTGATCACGGCCCTGAGACTCATAAAGTGGGATTTTAAGGTATTGGATCCCTGGATTAATTAAAATTAGACTTGGACCCTAAAGTAGTGGATTTTAAAGTTATTATTCTATCAGAAATCATTCATTTCCATTCTCTAAAACGTCAGCTGGGTGACCTGTGTGGGATTGTTACACCCTAGCTTTGTACGACGTTATTTCACAGCTAAGGAATGTTCTGATATGGACTCTTTGATGGCATAATAAATCCATCTAATGGATGGTGGGAAAGAAAACGAGCGACTCAGCCAATCATACCAAGTTTCGAAGCACGTCCCCCGTTTCTCCAGGCTCCGGCTGGGTTAGGTTTGTTTAATGGCCACCAGATCTCCCCATGTCGCCCAACGACTTCATGGTTATACAGAGATCCAAGGAAAGGCACACGCACTAGAGGCATTGTCGGCGCATGCTCTAGTTTGGCATCATGACTGAATCATAAGTGTGTAAAGGTGAAGTAGACAGGGTAATTTAAGTTTGAAGGACAGAGACAAGGAGGCTAGCTGTAACGACGGCGGACACCTCCCCTTGCCGCAATGGCTGTATCTGTTTATGGCCCGTTTCCTTTCGTGATTCCCAGAGATCAGATTAGAGAAGGGGTGGAAAGAAAGGTTTCTTTATGGCCCAAATCCTTTCGTCATCCTCAAAGGGGGTCGACCAGAAAGGGGTTGAAAGAAAGGTCAGAGTGAAAAAGTGGGGAGATAATGTGGTTTAGATTTGGGTTAAGAGTCAGAGTGTTCAAGGTGAAAGGTCAGATTAAGGGTAACCTGATCCTCTTGGGGAACAAAGTAGTCCGTAGTCAGACAGACTGAGGAAACAGCTAAATTATGTTTCTAACTTCAATTCGAATTTAGAGATTTAGAGAAAAGTGTAACATAAGTTGATTACAATTGTTTGAATTAAAAGTCAAAAGGTTTATATGGAGACGTATATATTAGGGTGAGGATAGAGAGAGAGAGAGAGAGAGAGAGAGAGAGAGAGAGAGAGAGAGAGAGAGAGAGAGAGAGAGAGAGAGAGAGAGAGGACAAGTGTATCCATATGGGAAACACACTTTCCCATAAGACATGTTTGAAAGGTTTTTGGGAGGTACGCAGTGTCTACATTGTAATCCTACATTGGCTCTAATTTAGATTAATCCTAAGTAGCCAGGGTTATTGGGTTTAGAGAAAACATTAAGGATAAGATGGTCTACTGTTTGATGGACATTAACTTAAGTTTAGGCATCACGTCTGAGTGGTTAAGTTTAGGAGTAGGATTAATGATAAGGGGTTACATTTATTGTCAAGCAATGGAGGAGTATTGTTTTCCATGCTTAATAGTCTGCCTAAAAACAGGAGAACGCTGTGTGAAATATAATGGTCGAAATAGCCATAATGAACGGTTAGTGGTCTGTTGAACAACCGAAGGAGTACACTGGGTGTCGTGAATGGTCAAACTAGCCATCATGAATGGTTAGAAGTCTGCCTAAAAGCAGAAGGAGTAAGCTTGTGGTGTAAAAATGATCAAAATAGCCACAATGAACCATTAGTAGTCTGCATAATGACAGAAGGAGTAGGCTTTTTATGGAGACTTATAGAGTTAGGCAAGTAGCCAGGGTGATTGGGTTTAGAGAAAACATTAAGGGTAAGATGGTTTACTGTTTGATGGACATTAACTTAAGTTTAGGCATCACGTCTGAGTGGTTAAGTTTAGGAGTAGGATTAATGATAAGGGGTTACATTTATTGTCAAGCAATGGAGGAGTATTGTTTTCCATGCTTAATAGTCTGCCTAAAAACAGGAGAACGCTGTGTGAAGTATAATGGTTGAAATAGCCATAATGAACGGTTAGTGGTCTGTTGAGCAACCGAAGGAGTACACTAGGTGTCGTGAATGGTCAAACTAGCCATCATGAATGGTTAGAAGTCTGCCTAAAAGCAGAAGGAGTAAGCTTGTGGTGTAAAAATGATCCAAATAGCCACAATGAACCATTAGTAGTCTGCATAATGACAGAAGAAGTAGGCTTTTTATGGAGAGTTATATTAGAGTTAGGTAAGTAGCCAGGGTGATTGGGTTTAGAGAAAAGATTAAGGGTAAGATGGTCTACTGTTTGATGGACATTAACTTAAGTTTAGGCATCACGTCTGAGTGGTTAAGTTTAGGAGTAGGATTAATGATAAGGGGTTACATTTATTGTCAAGCAATGGAGGAGTATTGTTTTCCATGCTTAATAGTCTGCCTAAAAACAGGAGAACGCTGTGTGAAGTATAATGGTTGAAATAGCCATAATGAACGGTTAGTGGTCTGTTGAGCAACCGAAGGAGTACACTAGGTGTCGTGAATGGTCAAACTAGCCATCATGAATGGTTAGAAGTCTGCCTAAAAGCAGAAGGAGTAAGCTTGTGGTGTAAAAATGATCCAAATAGCCACAATGAACCATTAGTAGTCTGCATAATGACAGAAGAAGTAGGCTTTTTATGGAGAGTTATATTAGAGTTAGGTAAGTAGCCAGGGTGATTGGGTTTAGAGAAAAGATTAAGGGTAAGATGGTCTACTGTTTGATGGACATTAACTTAAGTTTAGGCATCACGTCTGGTGGTTAAGTTTAGGAGTAAGATTAAACAAAGGGTTTGTTGAATTTACTGTTGGGAGATGGACGATAAATCTTTACCCCTAAGTAGTAGTCTGCATAAAAACAGACAAGAGTACCCTGTGCGGCGCAAATGGCCCAATAACCATAGTGAGAGACAGTCAGTTGTTTTTTGTACTCCCAAATAGAAGTATTTGGGTGAACAAAATAGTCCTTTATTGTGTTTGGAACACATCGTCAGTGAATGAACCTGAAGGTCACAGGGGGTTTCGACCATTATCTCCAGACACCCCTACTCCAGGACGGTCGCCCCAGGGTCGATCAGTCCTGGTGCTGTGTTGTTTTCTAAACGGTCCCAACTTGGGGAAAAGGACTGGTAGGTACGTCAAGTTCGTGAGTTTTAAGGTGGAGAGAGACCCACCGGGTCAACAGACCATAATGAAATATATGTAATCACCCTGGGTAAAGGGAACTGTATAAACACCCTGAGAATTAGTAAACCAGAATTAAATACCAGGTCAGTAGACTCAAATAAAGGCTATTTAACTACCTGTAGAGGGGAATGTAAACCCATTGTGTTGATTAATACACCAGAGTTAAAAGCTGGGTAGATAGACCAGAATGAAGTGGATTAAACCACTTGTTGGTAGTAAGAAAAACACCTTGACAAAATAAACCAGAATTGAGTATTGGGTTAAAAGATCAGAAAAAGTAGATATGACCACTGTCTGTAGAGAGAGAGATATACACTCACTATGTTGATAATAAACCAGATTTAGATATTGGGTAAATAGACCAGAATAAAGTAGTTTACACCCCTGTAAGTGGTGGGAACAATACTTTGAACAGAAAACCCGAAGTAAGTTTTTGTGTCAGGAAACTAACGTGAAGTGCAATACCTGAAAAGTGCTGGACCGCACTAGAATGGACCAAGCAGGGTTAGGGTTAGGGTTAGGGTTAGGGTTAGGGTTAGGGTTAGGGTTAGGGTTAGGGTTAGGGTTAGGGTTAGGGTTAGGGTTAGGGTTAGGGTTAGGGTTAGGGTTAGGGTTAGGGTTAGGGTTAGGTTAGGGTTAGGGTTAGGGTTAGGGTTAGGGTTAGGGTTAGGGTTAGGGTTAGGGTTAGGGTTAGGGTTAGGGTTAGGGTTAGGGTTAGGGTTAGGGTTAGGGTTAGGGTTAGGGTTAGGGTTAGGGTTAGGGTTAGGGTTAGGGTTAGGGTTAGGGTTAGGGTTTAGGGTTAGGGTTAGGGTTAGGGTTAGGGTTAGGGTTAGGGTTAGGGTTAGGGTTAGGGTTAGGGTTAGGGTTAGGGTTAGGGTTAGGGTTAGGGTTAGGGTTAGGGTTAGGGTTAGGGTTAGGGTTAGGGTTAGGGTTAGGGTTAGGGTTAGGGTTAGGGTTAGGGTTAGGGTTAGGGTTAGGGTTAGGGTTAGGGTTAGGGTTAGGGTTAGGGTTAGGGTTAGGGTTAGGGTTAGGGTTAGGGTTAGGGTTAGGGTTAGGGTTAGGGTTAGGGTTAGGGTTAGGGTTAGGGTTAGGGTTAGGGTTAGGGTTAGGGTTAGGGTTAGGGTTAGGGTTAGGGTTAGGGTTAGGGTTAGGGTTAGGGTTAGGGTTAGGGTTAGGGTTAGGGTTAGGGTTAGGGTTAGGGTTAGGGTTAGGGTTAGGGTTAGGGTTAGGGTTAGGGTTAGGGTTAGGGTTAGGGTTAGGGTTAGGGTTAGGGTTAGGGTTAGGGTTAGGGTTAGGGTTAGGGTTAGGGTTAGGGTTAGGGTTAGGGTTAGGGTTAGGGTTAGGGTTAGGGTTAGGGTTAGGGTTAGGGTTAGGGTTAGGGTTAGGGTTAGGGTTAGGGTTAGGGTTAGGGTTAGGGTTAGGGTTAGGGTTAGGGTTAGGGTTAGGGTTAGGGTTAGGGTTAGGGTTAGGGTTAGGGTTAGGGTTAGGGTTAGGGTTAGGGTTAGGGTTAGGGTTAGGGTTAGGGTTAGGGTTAGGGTTAGGGTTAGGGTTAGGGTTAGGGTTAGGGTTAGGGTTAGGGTTAGGGTTAGGGTTAGGGTTAGGGTTAGGGTTAGGGTTAGGGTTAGGGTTAGGGTTAGGGTTAGGGTTAGGGTTAGGGTTAGGGTTAGGGTTAGGGTTAGGGTTAGGGTTAGGGTTAGGGTTAGGGTTAGGGTTAGGGTTAGGGTTAGGGTTAGGGTTAGGGTTAGGGTTAGGGTTAGGGTTAGGGTTAGGGTTAGGGTTAGGGTTAGGGTTAGGGTTAGGGTTAGGGTTAGGGTTAGGGTTAGGGTTAGGGTTAGGGTTAGGGTTAGGGTTAGGGTTAGGGTTAGGGTTAGGGTTAGGGTTAGGGTTAGGGTTAGGGTTAGGGTTAGGGTTAGGGTTAGGGTTAGGGTTAGGGTTAGGGTTAGGGTTAGGGTTAGGGTTAGGGTTAGGGTTAGGGTTAGGGTTAGGGTTAGGGTTAGGGTTAGGGTTAGGGTTAGGGTTAGGGTTAGGGTTAGGGTTAGGGTTAGGGTTAGGGTTAGGGTTAGGGTTAGGGTTAGGGTTAGGGTTAGGGTTAGGGTTAGGGTTAGGGTTAGGGTTAGGGTTAGGGTTAGGGTTAGGGTTAGGGTTAGGGTTAGGGTTAGGGTTAGGGTTAGGGTTAGGGTTAGGGTTAGGGTTAGGGTTAGGGTTAGGGTTAGGGTTAGGGTTAGGGTTAGGGTTAGGGTTAGGGTTAGGGTTAGGGTTAGGGTTAGGGTTAGGGTTAGGGTTAGGGTTAGGGTTAGGGTTAGGGTTAGGGTTAGGGTTAGGGTTAGGGTTAGGGTTAGGGTTAGGGTTAGGGTTAGGGTTAGGGTTAGGGTTAGGGTTAGGGTTAGGGTTAGGGTTAGGGTTAGGGTTAGGGTTAGGGTTAGGGTTAGGGTTAGGGTTAGGGTTAGGGTTAGGGTTAGGGTTAGGGTTAGGGTTAGGGTTAGGGTTAGGGTTAGGGTTAGGGTTAGGGTTAGGGTTAGGGTTAGGGTTAGGGTTAGGGTTAGGGTTAGGGTTAGGGTTAGGGTTAGGGTTAGGGTTAGGGTTAGGGTTAGGGTTAGGGTTAGGGTTAGGGTTAGGGTTAGGGTTAGGGTTAGGGTTAGGGTTAGGGTTAGGGTTAGGGTTAGGGTTAGGGTTAGGGTTAGGGTTAGGGTTAGGGTTAGGGTTAGGGTTAGGGTTAGGGTTAGGGTTAGGGTTAGGGTTAGGGTTAGGGTTAGGGTTAGGGTTAGGGTTAGGGTTAGGGTTAGGGTTAGGGTTAGGGTTAGGGTTAGGGTTAGGGTTAGGGTAAGGGTATCGGGTAGGTTAGGGTTACGTATACGGGTACGGGTTACGGGTTACGGGAACGGGTTAGGGTACTGGAACGGGAACGGTTACGGGAAACGGGTAAGGGTACGGGTACGGGACGGATACGTTAACGGGAACGGAAACGGGAACGGGATACGGAACGGGAACTGGGTACGGAACGGGTACGGGTACGGGAACGGTAACGGAACGGGTACGGGTACGGGTAACGGGTAGGGATACGGGTACGGGTAACGGGTACGGGTAAACGGGAACGGTTGATCTAGGGAAACGTGGTAACGGTTACGGATCGGGAACGGGTAACGGAACGTGAACGGGTAACGGGATACGGGAAGGATACGGAACGGGAACGGTACGGAACGGTAACGGGAACGGTACGGTAACGGTAAACGGGTACGGAACTGGAACGGGAACGGGAAACGGGAACGGGTAACGGTACGGGAACGGGATCTGTAACGGTACGGGAACTGGAACGGGAAACGGAACGGGATCGGGAACGGGAACGGAACGGAACGGGTACGGGAACGGTAACGGGAACGGGAACGGAACGTACGGAACGGGAACTGGAACGGGAACTGTAACGGGAACGGGAACGGAACGGGAACGTGAACGGGATACGGGAACGGGACGAACGGGAACGGAACTGGAACGGGTAACGGGAACTGGATAACGGGTACGGGAACGTGAACGGGAACGTGTAACGGAACGGGAACGGTAACGGAACGGGAACTGGAACGGGAACGGTAACGGGAACGGGAACGGAACGGGAACGGTGAACGGGAACGGGAACGGGAACGGTGAACGGGAACGTGAACGGTAACGGGAACGGGAACGGGAACGGGAACGTGAACTGGAACGGGAACGTGAACGGGATACGGGAACGTGAACGGAACTTGAACGGGAACGGGAACGGGAACGGGAACGGGAACGGGAACGGGAACGGGAACGTGTAACGGGAACGGGAACGTGAACGTGGAACGGGAACGGAACGGTAACGTGAACGGGAACTGGGAACGTGAACGTGAACTGGAACGTGAACGTGAACGGGAACGGGAACGGTAACGGAACGGGAACGGGAACGTGGAACGGGAACGGGAACGTGAACTGGAACGGAACGGAACGTGAACGGAACGGGAACGTGAAACGTGAACGTGAACGGGAACGGGAACGGAACGGAACGGGAACGGGAACGTGAACGGAACGGGAACGGTAACGGGAACGGGAACGGGAACGGGAACTGTAACGGGAACGGGACGGAACGTGAACGGGAACTGTGAACGGGAACGGGAACGGGAACGGGAACTGGAACGGGAACGGGAACGTGAACGGTAACGTGTACGGGTAACGGTAACTGGAACGGGAACGGGAACGTGAACTGGAACGTGAACGGAACGGTGACGGGAACGGGTAACGGGAACGTGGAACGGGAACGTGTAACGGGAACGGTAACGGGAACGTGAACGGGAACGGGAACGGGAACGGGAACGGGAACGGTAACGTGAACGTGAACGGGAACGGTGAACGTGAACGGGAACGGGAACGGTACGGGAACGGTGAACGGGAACGTGAACGTGAACGGGAACGGTAACTGGGAACGTGAACGGTAACGGAACGGGAACGGTAACGGGAACGGGAACGTGAACGGGAACGGAAACTGGAACGGGAACGGGAAACTGGAACGGTGAACGGGAACTGTAACGGGAACGGTGAACGTGGAACTTGAACGTGAACGTGAACGGAACGTGTGAACGGGAACTGTAACGGAACGGTGAACTTGAACTGAACGGAACGTGAACGTGAACGGGAACGGGAACTGTAACGGAACTGGAACGGGAACTGGAACGGGAACGTGGACGGGAACGGGAACGTGAACTGGGAACGTGAACGGGTAACGGGAACGTGGAACTTTGAACGGAACTGTGAACGTGAACGTGAACGGGAACGTGAACGGGAACGGGAACGGTGAACTGGAACGTGTAACGGGAACGTGAACTGTAACGTTGAACGTGAACTGGAACGGTAACTGAACGGGTAACGGGAACGGGAACGGAACTGGAACGTGTAACGGAACTGGAACGGGAACTGGGTAACGTGGAACTGGAACTTGAACGGGAACGTGACGTGGAACGTGTAACGGGTAACGTGAACGGGAACTGGAACGGGTAACGGTGAACGGGAACGGTGAACTGGAACGTGAACGGGAACTTGAACTGTAACGGGAACGGTAACGGAACGGTGAACTGTAACGGGAACTGGAACGTGAACGGGAACGGTACGGGAACGGGAACGTGTAACGGAACTGGAACGGGAACGGGAACTGGAACTGGTAACGGGAACGGAACGGAACTGTAACGGGAACTGTGAACGGGAACTGGAACGGGAAC